>UESW01004710.1:682500-721236 GCA_900491605.1 Calamus simplicifolius | reverse complement strand
GAAGGTTCTATATGCAATGCACACTTGGTCGAAGAAGTTTCAGCTTTTGCCTCGCATTACTTTGAGGGTCACGTCCACACGAGGAGCCGAAATCATGGTCGTAACGATGACGTATGTGTGGACGAAGCAGAAGCTAATGACGGTAGAATATCAATTTTTAAAGCTATCGGCCGTTCATTTGGTGGGCAGAAGTCAAGAAATCTTAGCGATATGGAGTATAATGCAGCACATTATTACATCCTAATGAACTGTCGAGAAGTCGATCCATATATTGAGTAAGTGTATACTTCAATGCTAAATTGAAAATTTAAATTTATATAATAATATACCATAATATTTAATTTCTAACAGTAGTTTTCATCCTTTTCATCCCATAAGGATGTTTTGTGATAGACAACGACAGATGAATCCCGACATCAGTCAAGTTGCAATTGGGCAGAAATTAGAAACGGAGTTTGCTTACTGGTTTTATGAATTTGTGAGTAGTATCACTCAATCAATTTCGATAATGGCTATTATTTTTTGAATTGGATGTCATAGCTTATTAATTTATAGGTCAACGGTCCATGGTCGACAACCGACAATATTTTCATTAAATGTCTATCGCAATGGCCATTGAAGACCGTAACAACCTCTACTGGCTATTTTGTAAATGGGTACAAATTTCAGATTGAACGATTAGCAGCTTCAAGAGGCACGCAGAACTGGGGCGTGTGTGTAAAAGGAGAAAGTGTTGGAGCAAATATGCAGGATTATTATGGAAAGTTAGTAGAGGTGGTTGAAGTTGAATATCCCGGTTGGCCTATGAAACGAACCGTATTGTTTCGTTGTGATTGGTTCGATCCGATAGTTCCTGTGGGCAAAAGGGTTCATAACGACTATAATTTGGTTGAAGTGAACCATCGACGAAGATTGCAGAAATATGACCCATTCATCCTTGCATCCCAAGCTCAGCAAGTCTTTTACTGCGGATATCCAAGTTTGCGCAACGACAAGCGAGATTGGTGGGCCGTTTCTAAAATCGTCCCACGTTCAACAATCGTATTAGAGGAGAGTTCATCAAGTCAATCAGCCGAGTGCCCTGCATTTCAAGAGGATGAGATGGAAATGCATGCAATTGAGGACGACACAAGGGCTCCTGAAACATCACTTAGAGATCCAAGTGGTGATGTCCAAGAAATTGCGGATGCAAATGTTCGGTTTCCTTCCGATGATAATGAAACTGATTCGCAATCCGATACGGCATCGGATGTTGAACCAACATTTCACGAAACAAATGACACCGATTAAACATAAAGGTTTTTTAAAATTTAACTTTTTTTTATAAGTGTTAAATTCTTACATAGTCAATCATTAATCGTAATTTAATTGTGTGAATCTTTAGTATTTTCAGTATGAGGGGCAGAGGTAGATCTACCGACGACAGATTGGGTGAGCAGAGACGTAGTTTGGATCCTTCGACATCAGATCACATGAGCGTCGGAGATGGAGAGTTTGGATCTCCAGCAGAGGCGCAGCCTTCGATCTCTGCAGCAGTATTACCATCTACCGATCGGCACAGACCTCCGAGAGTTCTTCCACCTTCGGCCGCACTTTACTTCGACTTGATGCTCAGGGGATGTAAGTATATACTAATTAAAATATTTGTTAATGTTTTTAAGTCATTAACTTATAAACTTGCATTTTTTTAACAGATTCATTGAGCAGCATCATGTCTCCAGCCACATCAGCGCCGTTTTTCAGAGGCGTGCAGATCCCAGTGGCTACGATTGGCGCCACGTATCGCCAGCCACGAGGGAGTTTTATTTTTCTGAGTTTCAGGTAAACTTATTAAATACAATTTATCAGTGATATATAATTCTTTAAAGTTAATAAATTCAGAAACTAACTGTTTATTTTAATGCAGAAAAAGTTTACGTGGGATCCTGCCACCCATGATGCCATTAGGGCAGCATGGGAGGCTCTGACGCGACGCCGATACTCCGACATGCTTCATCGTTGGAGGTCGTCGGGTCAGCGTCCTGCGCACGTGCCAGAGGGTATTTGGCACGAGTGGCAGCAGGCCTGGGAGTCCGATGGCTGGCGCAGGAGGTCCGCATCAGCCAGCACGAACCGCCGATCTGAGAAGGGCGGTCCTGGCACGGGTCTCTCCTGTCATACTCGGGCTCCATTTCGATTCAGGAGCACAGACGGCGTATGGTAAGAAAACATAAATATTTTAATTACTATTTTAGTTATTTACAAATATTTTTATTAATATCATTTTTTTATTGTTATAGACTGAGCAGGAGGGCGGAGATCCTGGTGAGTTTCGTCTATTCAGGGCGACACACACCAGGAGGGACGGCTCCTGGGTCGATACGCGATCACGGGAGGTTGCGGTAAGAAATTAGATTTATGTAGTATCTGTTTAATTTTTAAAATTTTATTTCTAGAAATTTATTAACTCATTTATTATTGATTTCATAATTTCAAGACACGAGTCGACGAGCTTCGATCCCAGGCATCACAGGTCGACTCTACTGATGGGGAGACGCCCGTCGAACTCTCAGCAGAGAGAGTCGACGTGTGTTTTTGGAGGCTGTTGGTGCCCAGCCACGAGACCGCAGGGTCTATGGTATGGGCACTAGAGCTTCTACATTTTTTCCCCATCAGGCCTCCAGCTCGCGAGTTCCTGTGATCTTCCTCCCGAGCGTTTAGAGGAGCTTCGCAGATCTATTGCAGAGGAGGTTCGCCAGGATTACGAGCAGGATTTTGAGGATCGTATGCGAGGCCGGGATCAGGAGGTTGCTGACATGCGAGATGAGATGCATATTTGCGGGATATGGTTAGACGCTTGTCGCAGAGTCTTCAGCCTCCACAGCCTCCACAGCCTTCACGTGATCATTCAGATTCTTGATGTATTTTTTTTTTTATGTTGTAAAAACTTTAAATTTTAATATATAATTATTTTTGAAATTTATTATTGTTTGGATTGAGTGAAAAATGTTTGTATCAATATTTAGATTTAACGAAATTTTATTAACCGTTTTAATTTTTAATCATTTAAATATTTTTAAAAAAAAATTTTCGACGCATTAGCGACTGAAATTGCTAATATTTTTAAAATATTATTCCTGGCATCGCAATAATTTAAAAAAAATTTAATAGCGACGCATTAGCGACTAAATTGAGTCGCTATTTTATCTAAAAATTTTAATAAATATTGCGACGCAATGACCTGCGTCGCAATATTTTAAAAAATTTTTATTTGCGACGCATTAGCGACTCAAATTGCGTCGCTATTATACAAAAATATTATTATTAAATATTGCGACGCATCTATGCGTCGCAATATTGCGAAATTAATGCATCGCAATATTAATAATAATTTAAAAATTAATTTTTATTATTGCGACGCATTAATGCGTCGCAATATTTAATAATAAATTTTTTGTTTTAAAATTTAATTTTAAATATTGCGACGCAATTTTGCGTCGCAATATTTATTAATAAATTTTTAATTTTTAAAAATTAATTTTAAATATTGCGACGCAATAAATGCGTCGCAATATTTATTAATAAATTTTTTTAAAAATTTAATTTTAAATTTAGCGATGCATGTTTATGCGTCGCAGTTGCGACGCAATTGCGACAAAAGAGTATTGCGACGGGGAGTTGAGCGACGCCATCATTGCATCGCTATTGCGTTGCTAAACATGGTATAGCGACGTAATAGCGACGTATTTGGCGTCGTAATATTTTAATTTCTTGCAGTGGTGGTAGGGAGGGAGGGTGAATTAGAAACGCCTTTCGAGGGTAGAATGGGGGAGACCGGATGGGATTTTATTAAATGGCAGGATCTCGTTCTGCTTACCCACGGATAAACTTTAGAATTTTGATTCGTTCCAAATATATATTTTTTTAAATTTTTTAAACATGTTATCAGAGTGCAGTAATTTGTTGGACATAAATAATCTTGGGTTTCATATGAAAGCCGGTTCACTTTTTATTAACTTACTCGCATTTTGGTTCACTTTTTTATTAACTTACTCGTATTTTGTGCGGAGGGGGGACGTAAGATTCGGTCCTCGAGATGAGGCCTGGCTGCGGTTAAAAAGAGTTCTCTGGAAGAACTTTGCATGCAAAGTGGTCGATGGAGCTACAAGGCATCAAGTCCACGTCTCTTTCCCTGGATGCCAGTAGTCCGTCCATTATAATTAGAGCAAAAGACAACAGATATCATCCTATAAGGCATGGAATTTTATGGTGAGAATCTTGTGTAGGCCACATGATAGAAATAATTATAAACTACGAAAATGTGGGTAGCTGAGAGGTTGGCATCTTGAATTCAAATAATTGGTCCTTTAGTGATATGACTTTACATCAGGCGACAGCCACCGAGGACAAGAGGCATCCTTCAGGGTTATATGATGGGTTCCGATTTTGGCTCGATAAATATTTTATGCATCATTTCCTGCAGCATTTATCCAGTGGATTGTGCAAGTAATTTTTTCTTGGAGCTCCATGAAACTCCACTTATATTTGTCTTTATCCGCAATTGGTTGGTGACATCTAATCATATATTGAAATAAGTTGGGGAGGATCTACGTGCGGACGAGGGAAGGCAATTCACATGCATTCAGGATAGGCAATTGCCTCTCTTCAAATTTTTAAAAATCACTTATATGAGTATAAAACATAATAAGCCAAGAAAATATATGCGTATGGATGCCACTTTGAATGCACCAATCAAGATGGTGGGAAATATGGCAACTCAAAGAAAGTGAGGCTCACGTCATCTGTTTTGGTAGTTTAATCAGTGGCCATTCATTATTCTGAAACATGCATCATAAGTCATTGGTGACCGATGACATGATGAGTTTATCTTGAAGTAATTCTAATGCGACTATACTTGTCATAATTTTTTTGTTTTAGCTATTCAAGTATTATTACTAAATTAATATCATCATAAAGGATATTTTCTCTTTTTCATAGCTACTCAAATAGTTTTAGCTAAATTGATATTATAATAAGATGTTGCAAAGAATGAGCTTTAATATTTAATATTTTTTAAAAATAAAGAAAGTATAAGTGACTATTTTTGAAAGTCCTCGCTCAGGCCAAAAAAAAAAAAAGAGATAAAATCATAAAATCTAGGCATCTTTTGTCACTCTATAAGGTAATATAAACTTAGTTAGTTGACATATTATAAAACTCCATTGCCAAAATCTGATATAAAAGTCTGCACACTAACAGAATAAATAATAAAAATGATAATTTGTAAAAGAGATCGTTGACATTTGAAAGTCCAACAAAAAAGCCAACCTTCAAGTTAGTGAAGAGGAACGATAAGAGCTGTTAAAAATAAAGTTTAGAGCTTTTTTTATTTATGAAGAAAAATAGGTTATAATAGGGAGAGGGAAGGAAGTATAGCCTTATTCTTGTAAAGATTTGTTATGTCCTTTCTTTTCCAATCAAGCTTTTCTTTTATAAATGGATGCAGAATATTTCAACATGGTCCTGTATCACACATACAATTAATAGGACCTTATAAATCACTTAAGCTATGTGACTTACTACGATGGATCACTACAAGAAAGTATGATATTTATGGCGAACCTATTATGGTGAAATATTTTGTCGTTATAGGTTTATTTATAACGGCGAAATAAAAATCAAATTCGTCGTAAAACTTATTTATTATGGCGAAATATTATTTCACCGTAATAAAATAGACTTTTTACGATGAATTTTATAATTCGTCGTAATAGCACTAGGTTAAATTTTAAGATTTTAATTTTTTTATTTTCCTTTTGTTTTATTACGGTGAAATAATTTTTCGCCGTAATAAAAAGCCTTATTACGACGAATTATAAAATTCGTCGTAATAGCTCCAGCTTAAATTTTAAGATTTTAATTTTTTTTATTTTTCTTTCTATTTATTATGGTGAAATATTATTGCACCGTAATAAAGTAGACTTATTACGATGAATTTTATAATTCGTCGTAATAGCTCCAGGTTAAATTTTAAGATTTTAATTTTTTTTATTTTCCTTTCATTTTATTACGGCGAAATAATTTTTGCCGTAATAAAAAGCCTTATTACGATGAATTATAAAATTCGTCGTAATAGCTCCAGCTTAAATTTTAAGATTTTAATTTTTTTTATTTTTCTTTCTATTTATTATGGTGAAATATTATTGCACCGTAATAAAGTAGACTTATTATGATGAATTTTATAATTCGTCGTAATAGCTCCAGGTTAAATTTTAAGATTTTAATTTTTTTTATTTTTCTTTCTATTTATTACGGCGAAATAATTTTTCGTCGTAATAAAAAGACGTATTACGACGAATTATAAAATTCATCGTAATAGCTCCAGGTTAAATTTTAAGATTTTAATTTTTTTATTTTCCTTTCATTTTATTACGGCGAAATAATTTTTCATCGTAATAAAATAGACTTATTACGATGAATTATAAAATTCATCGTAATAGCTCCAGCTTAAAATTTAAGATTTTAATTTTTTTATTTTTCTTTCTATTTATTACGGCGAAATATTATTGCACCGTAATAAAGTAGACTTATTACGATGAATTTTATAATTCGTCGTAATAGCTCCAGGTTAAATTTTAAGATTTTAATTTTTTTTATTTTCCTTTCGTTTTATTACGACGAAATATTTTTTTGCCATAATAAAATAGACTTATTACGATGAATTTTATTATTCGTCGTAATAGCTCCAGGTTAAATTTTAAGATTTTAATTTTTTTATTTTTTTTCTATTTATTATGGTGAAATAATTGTTCGCCGTAATAAAATATACTTATTACGATGAATTATAAAATTCATCGCAATAGCTCTAGGTTAAATTTTAAGATTTTAATTTTTTTATTTTTCTTTCTATTTATTACGGTGAAATAATTTTTCACCGTAATAAAAAGACGTATTACGATGAATTATAAAATTCATCGTAAAAGCTCCAGGTTAAATTTTAAGATTTTAATTTTTTTTATTTTTCTTACTATTTATTACGGAGAAATAGGTCACCCATATTTGTTAGATTTTATTTTTTATTTTTCTTCTCCTTTTATTACGGCGAAATTTATTTTCGCCGTAATAAACCGACCTATTACGATAAAAATAAATCTTCGTCGTAATATGTTAACGATATATGTTAGTTTTTTTTATTTTCCTTCTCCTTTTATTACGGTGAAATTTATTTTCGCCGTAATAAAAGGACTTATAAAAATAAAAAAATAATTATAATACGGCGAAAGTTAATTGTCACCGTAATATACTTGTATTACGACGAAATTATTTTTGTCGTAATACGATAATACTTATTTCCACCTCGTCAATCCCTCTCTCTCCATTGAAATTTTCTCTCGCACGCGCGACTTCCTGAAACCCTAAACCCAGACTCCGTCCGCCGACCCCCCCCACCATCAGACGTCAGAACCAGAAGAGAGTCCGTCCGCTGACCCCCGGGAGCTCCTCTTCGCTGCCACATCCCGAACGCCGGAACCAGAGGAGAAGGTGCAGTGGATTTCCAACTACATCTTTTTTTTTAATCTGATTTTAGCCAGAGGAGAAGGTGCCGGAACCAGAATCTTAGTAATGCTGGTGTTATCTCTTCAGATTTAGAGGTTGAAGTGGATTTGAAAAGGATTAGGAAATGATTTGGAGAGGATTTGAAAAGGATTTGGAGAGGATTTGAGGTTGTTTCTCAAAACCACTGAGAAATTAAAAGGTAAGTTTATCTCAATGAAATTGTGATTGATTTCGTTTAAAAAAAAAATACACGGTCGATTACTTTTTTTCCCTTCTTTCCGATGGGTTTTTTCCCCTTCTACGGTCGATTACTTTTTTCCCCTTCTTTCTGATGGGTTTTTTTCCCTTCTTTCCGTTGTGTGCTTTATTTCTATTGCTCGGTTTTGGCTAGTGCGTTCGGAGTTCTTGATCTATGTTGTTGGATTGGGTTATGGAGAAAATCGGTCGACACTGGCTCAGGGGTGTTTGCTGTGATTCAGAGCACGCCCTTTCATATGCTTTTTTATACTCTATTACTCCCTTTTTTGACCTTTTACTTTGCTATGTTTAGATTTTACTTTTGAATTGCTACATGAACTCACAGCAAACTTCGAACAATCCTTTAGATGCCATGCTTTGATCATGTAAACTCCACAACCCCAATAAAATATTAATCTTTTTGTGTCATATTAGATTGAGCAGCAGATTGAATTGTATCATAGTTTGTCAATCTAAAGTACAATATAGAATTATTATTAATATATTAATTCAGTAAAAAAATATAATTTTAAAAATATGTGATTCTATAATTTATAAATAAAATTTTAGTTAAATTAATTAATATCAGATAAAAGCCAAATCATTCAATAACTATATTTAAGTAGAAAATTTAATACCAAACACCTAACCAATTCTATCTGACCTTGATCCATTTTAACAACGATTTCTCCCCTTTTCTTTATCATATTAATAAATATTTTCGTAGCAATGTAGTTAAGCAGTGAGAGTGCCGATTATTATTGGGAAATGTTGAATGGTGAGATGGCAAAACTAATTAATGAAGTCAAACTTATAGGTTCGTTGGTCGGGAGAGAAGGGTGCTGGCTGATAATAATTAGGAGCAGGAGTCAATCCAACTAATTAACTTTCAATTATTACGACGAAGGTTACATGGATCCTTTCAATTTAATTCTTGTAGCCACTAGTGGGTCCTCATGGACTCAAGGGATCTGGCACAATATTAATCCTAAAATTTTGAAAACAATGCTAAGCCAAAAAATTATATACATACATACATACATATAGGATCATTTCTGGAGATGGTAATTCATACATACTTGATACCTTTAATTTTTCCTTGCAGCATTCTTTAATTTCACCTTTTTATCTGTAATTGAATAATTTGTATTGTTTAATTATGCTCATAGAATGTGAATACGGTTTCACATTGGGTTTTCATTTAGATTTGGGACAGGCTGGGTATAATTTAAAATACAAATAGAGGCTATTTATTTCTCTCTCTCTCTCTCAAAATAAATCCCAATTGTTGATTTAGATATGACATAGAACAGACAAGGACAATAATGTCTTACTAGATTAATATATTAATAATATTTTGATACTTGTCATATTGATACTTGTAAATTTTGATACGAAAGTTAGGCTTATGTCTTCTAAAATGTTACATTGTATTACCAACAACAATAATTACTTTGAATCTAATTATATATTATGCAGCTCCATATATGGTTTACATGAGTTTTATAGATTTTCTTTAAACGAGTAGGATATTTTTGAAATAAATCTGAATTTCCTTAAATGAGGTTCACTATTTTTACTCAGATTTGATGTTATCCAACGATGCCGATTGATAAGAGTTGGATACATAAGAAACGAAATTGTCCAGAATATGATGCCGGTATTAAGAAGTTCATAGAAAAGGCAAGGCTTCATGTTAATGAAGAAGGGAAGATACGTTGTCCTTGTGTGCGGTGTTATAATGGCAAATGGCATAAGCCTGATTTAGTTAAATTACACTGTATGTTAAAGGGTTTCTCGAAGACGTATCAGACGTGGTATTTTCATGGAGAACAGTTTGGAAGCAATGTCTCGGATGAAAATGAGAATGAAGATGATGACCCAGAAAGGGAACAAGATGAGATGGTCGAAGCATTGCAAGACATCGCTGGCCCAAGTGGTGCTCACACTGAGGTTGGCAATAATGATGACAATCCGATGATGTCTGACCATGGAAGGACCGATCACAGTAAGAAATTGGATGATCTTTTCAATGAGGTAGAATCCGAGCTTTATTCTGGATGTGAAAAGTTTTCTGCTTTGACATTCTTAGTGAAGTTAATGCACATTAAGGTCCTCAATCGGTGGACAAATAAGTCTTTCAATATGTTGCTTGAACTATTAAAAGAGGCATTTCCGAATGGTACTAGAATACCATCTTCGTACTATGAGGCCAAAAAGAAGATGAATGAGTTGGGTTTAGGCTACGAGAACATACATGTATGCAAGCATGATTGTGCTATCTTTTGGAAGGAGAATGCCTCTTTAGAAAAATGTCCGGTATGCAACGAGCCTAGGTACCAAGTGGTTGAAGACAAAGGTAAGAAGATACCTTATAAAGTTATGCGATATTTTTCACTCACACCTCGTTTGAAACATCTATATGCCTCAAGATATACAGCTGAAGATATGAGGTGGCACTATGATAAGCGACCGATCATAGATGGGGTGTTACGGCATCCAGCAGATGGAGAAGCATGGAAAGATTTTGATCAAAAGTATCCTAATTTTGCCAGTGAACCAAGAAATGTAAGGTTAGGTCTTGCTTCAGACGGATTTAATCCATTTGGGAACATGAGTAATGCATACAGTATGTGGCCCGTCATTTTAGTACCTTATAACTTGCCTCCATGGAAATATATGAAAGAGACATTCTTTATGATGTCGTTGCTTATCCCCGGTCCTAAATCTCTAGGAAGGGATATGGATATATTTTTAAGGCCAATAGTGGATGAACTTAAACATTTATGGACCGAAGGTGTTGATGTATATGATGCATCTACCAAAGAGAGTTTTCGGATGCACGTAGCTGTTTTATGGACTATAAATGATTTTTCAGCATACTCATTATTATCTGGTTGGAGCACAAAGGGTTATAAGGCATGTCCAGTTTGTAATGAGCAAACCTCATCCAAAAAGCTGAAAGACAAGATTTGCTATATGGGACATCGCCGTTACTTGCCTATTTATCACAAGTGGCGAAATAGTAGACTCCATGATGGAAGTAGAGAGCATGGAGTCAAACCAAAAATGTTGACAGGAGAAGAAATTTTAATGCAATTAGAACACATAGTTGCTGAACAGTCCGAAAGCATCCAAACAATAAACATCGAAAGCGAAAGCGTGCACCAAATGAGTTGAATTGGTATAAGAAGAGCATTTTCTTCGAGTTGGAGTATTGGTCATCATTAAAATTGAGACATAACTTAGATGTAATGCATATTGAGAAGAATATTTGTGATAATGTCGTGGGAACTTTATTAAGCATCGAAGGTAAGACAAAAGACACATAAAGCAAGAGAGGACCTGGCTTCAATGGGGATCCGAAGGGAGTTGTGGTTACAAACTCAAGGTAATAGAGTTTATAAGCCTCCTGCATCTTACACCTTAACATTAGATGAAAGAAGACAATTCTGTAAGTGGCTAAAATCTGTGAAGGTGCCCGATGGATATTCTTCCAATATTTCAAGTTGCGTAAATGAAGGTGATGGAAAGATATCCGGCTTGAAGACACATGATTGTCATGTACTACTTCAAAGATTGTTACCTATTGGCATTCAACCATTCTTGCAGAAACATGAGAGTAGTACTTTAATTGAGCTTTCTAATTTCTTCCAACAACTTTGTTCAAGGACATTGTATGTTAGGGATTTGGAGTTGTTACAAGAGCAGATTGTGGTGATCTTATGTAAGCTTGAACGAATGTTCCCACCAGCATTTTTTGACGTTATGGTGCACTTATCAATTCATTTGCCTTACGAGGCCTTACTTGCCGGACCTGTTCAAAGTAGATGGATGTATCCTTTCGAAAGGGCACTTGGTACGTATAAACAATACGTACGTAATAAGGCTTGTCCGGAAGGTTCAATTGCAGAAGCTTATGTTGTCAACGAGTCTCTAACATTTTGTTCAATGTATCTTCGAGGCATAGAAACAAAATTCAATCGTCCGGAACAAAATTTTGATTCGGATAGCCATTTGGACAAGCAATTAAATATATTTGCAACTTGTTGGCGGCCTCTTGGAAAAGGAAGAATGGTGCATTTAGATGATAAAACTTTAAAACAAGTACATTGGTACCTCATCAATAATTGTCCAGAGGTGCAACCATTTCTCAAGTAAGTATACTTGTAAAATTATTTCTTCATATCATGCAATTTTCTATAGTGCTCATTAGTGTAATGTTCTCTATAGCCAACACATTGATCAGCTAAATCCAACTAGACCGGAACAACTGGACCAATTACAAAAGGAAAGATTTTTGGAGTGGTTTAAAAATGAAGTAAGCCCGTACATTCATTTATATTGTCAATTAATATATCATGTCTTTATTTCAAATGATGTTGATGTTTGGTTTATCCAGATGTTAAATAAGCATTTTGCTGGAGCATCTGAAGCTACTGATGAGCTTTATTCATTGGCTATTGGTCCCGACAGTCGTGTGTTCTCGTATATTGGCTGTGTGGTGAACGGCGTTAAATTTATCACTGTTACTCGGGATGTCGGCCATAAAACACAGAATAGTGGCATTTGTGTTCCCTCTACTCATCTAGGAGAAGAAATTAACTTTTATGGTATATTATTAGAGGTCCCTAAATTTCATTTTGTTAAAGGTTGTAAGGCGATAATGTTCAAGTGCAAATGGTTTGAAACTGAACCAAAGCACAGGAGAATGCAACAACATTATAATATTACAAGTATAAATATTAGTTCAGAATGGTACAAACATGAGCCATTCATTTTAGCATCACAAGCTGAAAAGGTTTTCTACTTGGATGATTTGAAGAATAATTCTAATTGGAAAGTGGTATACAAGGTTAGTCATCGTCATTTGTGGGATATTCCAAAAAAAGATGATGATGTTTAGGAAGAAGTATATCAAGAAGATGATTCAGCAGCCCTTCGATTCACATGTAAGCAACCTAACATGGACTTAATAACATCTCGGCATACGGACACTGATGCTGAATTAGTTGCAATTCAAGAAAACATTAGAGGTCAAAGTGATGTCGGTCAAGATGACTTTATATGCGAAGATGTTGAGGAGGACGACACACTAGCTGATTATGACAGTGAGGGATCTATACATAGTTCTGATATGGAGGATGATGAAGAAAATGAGCATATTAGTGATGACAATGATTAATTTGGTAGCATTTTTTTTTTTACTTATTATAACTATATGTTCTTATACTTTCTTATTTGTTAATTCTAGTTTGTATGTTTGTTTGCAGATGTCTTCGAGAGATACTCCTGCTACATCGAGGCGAGATGATTCTCCTTACATTCTAGCTCTGACAGAGGGGTCATTGTCGGCGCATCATGTAATAACTCTACTTTAAACTTATATTATTTGGCTATA
The DNA here is from genome assembly GCA_900491605.1 of Calamus simplicifolius. Taxonomy (NCBI): domain Eukaryota; kingdom Viridiplantae; phylum Streptophyta; class Magnoliopsida; order Arecales; family Arecaceae; genus Calamus; species Calamus simplicifolius. The sequence continues at coordinate 708,062 of UESW01004710.1, read as the reverse complement.
TTTCTTTATATTATTTTGCACTAATTTAGTTCATTATGTTTTGCAGCTACATCATCAAAGAAGAAGGGCCGAGGTCTTGCTCGCGGATACAAGTCCGTACATCTGATTGATATGCGTCGTGGACAGAAGTTGCCTATTCTTCTGCCACCTGAGATTGGACGACCATTAGGAGAGTTTCGCTCTAAGTTTCTGACCGAGATAGGAGTGGTTGTACATGACATGGCACCACTTGCGGTCAGAAAGTGGAGTGAGATCACTGATGCACAGAAAGCATCTATGATCGATCGACTTCAGGTCAGTATAATTGTATTAGATTACTTTAGAGTACGTTTAATGTACTTAATATACCTTATAACTTTTATAATTTATATATATATATACTTGCAGGAGAAGTTCGATCTTGATATGAATTTAGATCATATTAAAAAAGTATTGAGTTTCAAATGAATAAATTTTATCGAGAATTTAGATATCGGCTTCATATCCACTTCATTAGTCACGATAGGGACACAAGTGTGAGCTTAGCAAAACAAAATAAGCCATCTCGTGTCTCGCAGAGTGACTGAGACTTTCTATGTGATTACTTTTATTCAGATGAGTATAAGGTAAATACATCCATACAAATATTTTAATAGTTATATTTTTTATAAACTCATGTAACCATTTTCATTAATTCTTTGATGTAGAAAAAATTAGAAACAAATAAATCTAATCGGAAATTGCAGCCATATGCTGCTCTCACTGGATCGAAGTCTATACCGGCTCACTCTTATGATATGGTAAGGAATACTGTGAACCTAGTTTTTATATTTATGTATTTTGTGGTCTGATATTGTTGTAGTGTTATAAATCTAGTGTAGTCATATTTATGAAAGATTTGATCCAGCATCTATGTTGAGTGCTAGATCCAAACTTAGGCTTAATGCATGGTATCATGGACCAATTTTCTTCTTTTATGGTATCATAGTCATATAGTTCACCCAATTTTCTTGTTTTATGGTATCATAGTCGATCGGTGTTTGAGCTTGTGATAAAAAGAGTGATGTGTGTCTACTTTGTTTATCAAATATAAAAATATTGCACAACTACTTGCAATCTGGATCACTGGTTCTTCTAGTATAGATCCATGATGAATATCTAACTTGCAGCCTTACATCTGCAGATAAATCCGCACAAATTTATTACAATTAATGTGATGAAAGGTGCTAAAGCCTTACATCTGCAGACAACTGACCCATTAAGATACCTATCTCTATCAAACAACTTACAGCTCTTTCCGGTACGCCTGAATATTAGGTTTTGTTGATATTAGGTGGAATCAAACTGACTGGCGTGAGGAAGGTTGTTGGAATTTGAAAGATTGAGGGTTTAGGTAACTAGAACCATTGTCAAGGACCTAAGCATTTCCTTTCAGAAATCAGAAAGGGAAAAAAAAATAGCCCATTAGATTTGCATTAACTGCCTCAAACTTGAAGTCGCTTACCAATGCTAAGTATTTGATAGACAACATATTGAAGGTGCCAAGGGATTTACCGTCTGGAAGATGGGATGCATTTTCTCTTTTTCTTTCCTTAAATTTTAAGTTCTGGTTTTGGAGCGTTGCTGTGGGTTTGCCCGTCTGAAAGGAAAGTGGTGATTTCGGGCTTGATTTCATAATGCCTTGCCTAGTAGCATCTATATTTTTCTGTAATTGCTTTTGCTGTTCTGAATTTGTAACCTGGAAAGGAAGTAGTTGATCCTTTCTTTGAAACTGTTAATCATGATGGCTTGGTCTATTGGCCTTAAAGCAGGCTGAATGTGAGCCTTGCTTGATTAAGTTTACCATAATTTCAAGGGTTCAAGTCAAATAGCCTTATGCATATTATAAGATCAAAGTCTTTTTTTTTTTTTTTTTTGTCTTTTTGATCGTTATAAGATCAAGGATTTGAATGTGAAGTGATGGTTCTGATGGCAAACTCTACTGTTTTCAGATTGTGTAATCTCTTGTTTACATTTACCAAGGCTTTGCTGCTGATTATTTGCGTTTCTGGAATGAGGATGATACTATGAGTTGATGCTGATTGTTTGCTGTTTCCTACTGGTGTGAGGGCCTGTTTGTTTCTTTGTACCTTTAGCCAAGTGCAATAAATCAAGATCTTCCTCTCTTTCACATGATTGTTGTTCAATCATCAAGCTGATGGTGTTAAAAATGCATTGCTAATCCTCCAAGGCACATACCCTACAACTTCACTATATATATATATATATATATATATATATATATATATATATGCATAGAGAGAAAAACCGCTGTCTCAAAATATAGAGAAAAGCTAAAGAATTCTAATCAGCTTGCACACAGTAGTTTGAGCTGACTAAACCCCATCTTTAGTTGGTATTAGTGTTCAATACACTACAAATCATTTTTTACTATGATAGAAACAGCTTGAAGTAAATTGAATGCAACTTTCATTAGTATAAGGTATCAATTCAAAATCATACGCCTTAACTAATAACTAGATACTTATTTCCCACTGAAATTGCTGCTTAAGTGAAAAAGAGATACATGGGTAACCAGTCTCAACCTCGTCCACCATGCTTGTCTCTCTAAATAGTAAGGATGGCCGGATAAATTTAGTAGATGGTGTAACGTATTCAGGCACATTAAATAAGTGTGCCCTTCATAACAGATTCATGCTGACTCATCTCAAGAAAATGTTTAGTCAATTCAAAATAAATAGTCAGGCCTGCTAGACCCATGCTTTCTCATTTCCTATAACAGATTGGTCTGCCTCACAATAACAATTGGTTACCTAAGGTAGCAAAGTTCATGTTCCTTTCTATACATGTTCCTTTCTATACTCAAAGATTCAGAAAATACATCTTGATGTCACAAACAAAAAATCAAAAAATTCCATTGTATTACATTGATGCATTGATACATTGTATTAGATTATTACATTGATACATTGATAATTGTATTAGATTGATACATTGATACATTGTATTAGATTATTACATTGATACATTGATACATTGATAATTGTATTACATTGATGAATTGATACATTGTATTAGATTATTACATTGATGCATTGATACATTGTATTAGATTATTACATTGATACATTGATACATTGTATTAGATTATTACATTGATACATTGTATTAGATTATTCCATTGATACATTGATAATTGTTAGATTATTGTCTTAAATTATTATTTTAAATTATTATTGTTTCTTCTCAGAGAGATCCTGTTACGGGAGAGGAGCCATCAAGACTTCATCTGTGGAATACTCTTCATTTTGATAAAAGAAGAATCAATGGATAAATAAAAAAGCTGAAGAAACCCATGTAAGTTTTATTAATTAAAAATATAATATTATTGAATATAATGTTTTATACTAAACATATTGAATTTGTTTTCTTTTTATTGCAGGCACAGTTAATAGAGCGACATTCCTCACAGGACTCTACAATAGAACAAATCAATGAGGATGTCATTTTTGAGGAGGTTTTAGGCTCTAGATCTGGTTATAAAAGAGGATGGGGTCCATTACCGAAGGGTACATCGAGAATTAGAGGTAGTTCTTCATCTTCTGAAAACTCACAATTAAATGATGAATTATATGAGTGCTGAGAGCTCATCGCTCAGCAAGAGAATAAGCTTGCTCAGCAAGAAGATAAGCTCGCTCAGCAAGAGGATAAACTCACTCAGCAAGAGAAGACCATCCAGGATCTAAAGGCGACGACTGCTGAGCTCACCGCTTTCATGCGACAGTTAGTGCCTGGATATCATCCTAGTGGATCCCAGCAGACTTCACCTCCATAGTACATGTATTTTTTTTAAATTATGTATTTTTTGAAACATTGTATATGATGATTTTATTGAAATGAATGAACACTTTTATTAAATTTATTTTATGAAACTTTTATATTAGAAAATTATTTCTAGTATCGTTGCTTTAATATTATATTATATTATTGTAACAGATGCAATACAAAAAATATTAAAATAAATTTTAATATTTTTAAAATTTAATTAAAATTTTATTACGGTGACTTACTTTTGCCGTAATATCAACCTATTACGGCGAAAATAAGTCGTCGTAATAGGTTTTTATTAAATTTTAAAATTTAATTAAAATCTTATTACGACGACTTATTTTCGTCGTAATATCAACCTATTATGGCGAAACTAAGTCACCGTAATAAGATTTTAATTAAATTTTAAAATTTAAATAAAAACCTATTACGGTGACTTATTTTGCCGTAATAGGTTGATATTACGGTGAAAATAAGTCACCGTAACAAGATTTTAATTAAATTAAATTTTTTAAAAAATATATAATGACGATAGGTTATCGCCGTAATAGGAAGCTATTACGATGAAAATAACGCAATCTCATGTAATAGGAAGCCATTACTTTGCGGTCAAGTTTCCAATTCCATCAAATCCAGGGATAGCCAGCGTAGAGACAAGCAGAACTTCCATCGTCGGAGATGGAAGGAATTTAAATCATTACCATCAACCAAGCAGAACTTCCAGAAATTTAACAAACGTAATCTGCAATAAATTTTTATTTTTAAGCAAATTCAGTCAAATGGAGGTAGAGATAGTTTAAGAAGAAACACATGATCACACTTAAATAATTAATATGAATGGCTACGTCATGTCTGACGATCAAACAGACAAACATTAGGAGTATCTGCGACTTGCAATCTCATGATAGAATTTTCTATTATTTTCATGGTAGCCGCTAACACGTCTTCCATGCATGGATTTCAAATATATATTCTAAAAATAATCTTTAACAAGCAATGAAACGAATGCTTTAAGTGAACGGTGAAACGGATGCCACGGTTGTGGGCTAGAGTGCTTGTGAATTATACGAGACATCCTAATTAGGAGTGTCATTATCTCTTGATAATGCTATTGGGAACAAGATGATAGCGAACGATTGCTGTTGCCCCCCTCTCAAGAGATCTTAGTAGTTAGTATTGGTAAAGGCTTTAATGAATATGCGACTACTTAATTATTATAACCTGTTTAGTCTCACAAAATTATATATATATATTTCAACTTTTTTAAAAAAATCTAAATTATTAAAGATAGTGTCTCCGATGCAATATATGTATATATTTAGAATTTTTCAAGTACTTAATTAATAAAAATAAACACATTTCCTTGCAGTCTCCATGGAAGCTCAAACTTTCAAACAAGGATGGGGAGCGTTGAAGGCTCTTTTCCTGATGTCTTCTTAAAAAAAAAAAAAAAAGGCCAACAGAACTAATTTTTGTGAACTATATTATAGCTAGCTTTAACAGAGTTATTTGTTATGGTTATGGAAAGCTTATTGCATCTATATACTATGAGATTGTTTAATATTAAATATAAATTTAATATTTAATATTTATATTAAAATATATAATCATATTAGATATTATTAAATATTTACATGGCAATCAATAATGTAATATGAGATTGTTGAATTTTAGTAATCTTGGTCACCCACCTTCATATGGAAATTAATTACTATGATTTTTCTAATTAAAGATTACCAAAAATCAAATACTACTAGAGAAATTATTATATCTAAATGCTAAATATAATAATATGTATGATAATTTTAGATTACCAAGATGGATTAACACTTACCAAACACCCTCTTATATCCTTTATGTACATATATATATATATATATAGTAAATGGATATGAATATAGGTTGGCAATTACCTAATCCTTATTTAAATTATACTTATACTGCAATTTAATTTTAGAGGTAAAAAAATCAAAATCCTTTATATTTTTAACTTAAATCAAATACTACCTTGTATTTCTTTTTCATCACTCACCTTCCTTATATTCATCAAAAAAGATAACATATCAATTCTATTAGAATATGAATTAAGATAAAATTAATTGGAGTAAATTAATGAGGAAAGGAAACCGCTACTGTATGTGAATATAAGAGGTGTTCAATTGAGAGGAAAAGAGCTTTGACCTACAAGAAGATATTGAGAGAAAAAAGATCTTTAACCTATAACAAGGTATCATGAAAGAGTATCAAGTTATCATGTTCAGTGAGGTTGGTGAACATGTTTTGTGTAGATAAATAATTGCAAAAGCTCATGAATTTAAATAATTAGGTGAGTTTGTAACTCACTTATGTAGGTCAAGTAGTTTTAAAATTTTAACTGAGACTTAGAGAACTATACTTTTATTCTATCTTCACTGATTAATTGGCTTAAGACTTAGAGAACTGTACTTTTGTTCTAATTGGCTCAAGGCCATAATGGATGAAGATATCTGTGAAACCTTTATAAAAGTTTTGCATGTTTCTTGCAAAAGTCTTTTTTTTTTCCTTTTTTTTCTTTAGTTTTTTTAATGCAGAAATATGTTTATTTGTGGCTTGATATCAAATCTTTTGCAAAATAAGTAAAATTTTTCAGGACCACCATTAATGCAATAATAGATGTTCCTTTCTTTTTTTCTATTACAATATTCAAAAAAATTTTATGAAGTAATCATTTTACTTCTTTTTATATTACCAATTCTGAGTGTAAAGGAGATCATTGCTCCTATCTTACGGGCTCATTAGATTAACCAAATATCAACTATTAGGTAGTAAAGAAAAAAAATGCCTTATTTGTTGTTTATTTCGATAAATCTAGAGAAGATGAGCGATTAAAAAGAAAAAGGATTTTGATTTAACTTAAAAATATAGAATGTCTTAACGTTAATTTTATATAATACTCATAAAATTTTAAGAAAAATAAAAGAAATAAGTGATTATGGCATTAATTTAATATACCCTAAATTTAGTAATACTTTTTATTTGGAAAAAAACTAAGAAATCATGGGGAAAGAGAGAGAGAGGTATTTCTCTCCCATTAATTTTATTTAGCTTTTCTTACTACATATAGACGGCTTTTTCGAGGAGCAGGAGAGAGAACTATAATACCTATATTAAGAATTTATTATAATTGGGGCGATTGGCGACGTTGATGGGCACCATAGGGGCCGCAAAGTAGGCTACCATTATCATCCCGGCATGGACGGCCTCGATCGTCGCCGCGCTATCGATCTGATCTCGCAGCAGCGTTACGTAGCTCCCTCTCGCCTGCTTCAACGCCTTTCGAAACTGCACCATCAGCCATCTCAATCGCAGCCGCGGAGGAAGCCCACGAGGAAAGCTTCGGCCGCTGCGCCGCCCCCGGCGATCTCCCAGCCGGACAACCGCTATCTTCCTGCGCCGATGAGGCAGTGCTGGCGGAGCCTTGCGGCGTGGGAGGCGGAACAGCATGGGGGCCCGACGGGGAAGGTCGTCATCTGCGCTGCCATTGGCGGTGGTAGGGAGGGAGGGTGAATTTAGAAACGCCTTTCAAGGGGCAGAATGGGGAAAGCCGGATGGGATTTTATTAAATGGCAGGATCTCGTTCTGCTTACCCGCAGGTAAACTTTAGAATTTGATTCGTTTCAAATATTTTTTGTTATTTTTTTAAACATGTTTCAAATATCTCGCGCCCTATTCGATCTCCCCCATTCGCCCTCGCCCTCGCGCTCGCTTGCTCGATAGCCTTTCTGGAAGTCAAAACTGATCCGCATGAATCCAGCCCGCACTGAGTGACGACGGGTGACATCCAATCAGTTTTAGGGGGACAGAGCTGGGCCATGACAGTCAGTCCCGGACAGTCCACGATCGCAAGGTGGACAGCATTCGGATCTACCGAACGGAACAGTCGGGTCTCATTCTACCATTCGATGGGATCCCATGTGGCATTGTTTAACATACATGCATATCAAATGAATCCTAGGGCCTGTGTTTTGATGGGACAATAAGAGGTTCCATGAGCAAACAACAATCGAAGTTTTTGTGCATTAACCTTGAAGCATAAAATATGCATTAAGCACTTAGATTAGCTCCGATTCATTGGTCACGATCCAATAGATTGAAACATGCATCACATGAACGGTTGCATAATAGCGCAACTAATTTATGTGTTCAATAAATCTTTGTGCATTAACCTTGAAGCATAAAATATGCATTAAGCACTCACGATCCAATAGATTGAAACATGCATCACATGAACGGTTGAATAAAAGCGCAACTAATTTATGTGTTCAATAAATGCTTTATGCATTGAAGGTGATGCCCCTGGAACGGAATAGCCAACTGTTGAATTCGATCATGGTGGATGTCTAACCAAAATGGTTGGTTGTCTGGTCTCTCCTTCTCATTCTGGCATGAGATAGAAAAGTCGTTGACCGGGTCGAGGGGGGAGAAGAGCTGCGTGATGACCTACCCACTAATCAAGTGAAGAAGCGGATTGAAGCATTCAATCCGCGGTTGGCAATGAGAAGTTAGTAGAGGAGTGGAATGCCGATTGTGAAGCTAGCCCACATTTTCATTCCCTTCTTGGTTCGCTGTTGGGTATGGTATGGTATTTGTTCCGTCTCAGCCAAGAAAAAGCTTACCGATACCGAGATAGCATTTTTGACTAGTGGCTGAACTGCCAAAAGGGAGATCTTTTCTAACTGCCTTACATCTGTTAGGGACGCAAGCTATACTCAACTATCATCTTTCTTCCTTACATCGACTTTCTTACCGCTCTTACCGCTGCTCGAATCCTTCTTTTCTAACCAACCGATGTCGATGTTTGAGATCCGAACCAAGGCATTCCGTCTGATATACGTACTGGTATCACCCTGTGAAGCAAAGTCAGACAAGGGAGAAAGACATGGAATTGATAGGGAACCGTAGCCAAGTGGCTAAGGCAGAAGTCTGCAAAACTTCTATTCGTCGGTTCGAATCCGACCGGTTCCTACAGCGCCATTCTAGCTGTACCTTGAGTTGGGGATGAGCGAGGGAGAATGATTTCTTCCGTTTGGCAGGACAATTGAACTTCATGTGCCCCAACTCGTTACAAAAATGACAGGGGATCGGAGTGATCTTTTTATTTTATTTTACAGACGGACGATCACACTAATATAGTACGAGTCAATCTAAAAATGTCAAAATACAAAATTTACTAAAGAGCAAAGGGACAGAGGTCAACTAAATTTCATGATCCTTAATTCTTCAAGGTCTTTTTGAACTTTCAACTAAATTTCATCCTTGAATCATAATCTACTCAATTAATATTTATCTACATCTAATTCCTTGTTTAAATCTATCGATATAGATATATATTTAATGTAATATTAGCAGAAGCCTTTCATTTTTATTAATCTTGCCTTGGATAATTAAATTAATAGGAATGTAAGATAATTATATTTGGTTTGCCTTACTAATGGTAGTTCAATTTTTAAAAATGTAAGATTGTATTTTATCATATTCTTAAATTCTATTTGTATTTAGTTATATGTATATATATATATATATCTTTTAAGTGGTTGCCTTTTTTTTGCTAAAATATAAAATGATTTAATAAAAAACAAGGATTCTTCATTAAATCATTTTAGAAATATTACATGCTTAAATATTACAAATATCTAATATATAATATGCAATTCTATAATAATATTTTATATATTAAATATAGTATATATTATTAAATTATCTAAATGTATAATCACAATAATATTATATATATATAATTATTTAAATAAAATAATTTAATATGCAAGAAGGTCATAAATATTAATAACTTTAAATTTAGTATATATTTATTATTAAATATAATAGTGTTTAAAATAAGAAATTCAATATTAATATATATATATATATATTAATATTAATATAAATTTAATATTTAATATTTATATTAAAATATATAATCATATTAGATATTATTAAATATTTACATGGCAATCAATAATGTAATATGAGATTGTTGAATTTTAGTAATCTTGGTCACCCACCTTTCATATGGAAATTAAATTACTATGATTTTTCTAATTAAAGATTACCAAAAATCAAATACTACTAGAGAAATTATTATATCTAAATGCTAAATATAATAATATGTATGATAATTTTAGATTACCAAGATGGATTAACACCCAAACACCCTCTTATATCCTTTATGTGTGTGTATATATATATATATATATATATATATATATATATATAGGATATGAATATAGGTTGGCAATTACCTAATCCTTATTTAAATTATACTTAATTTAATTTTAGAGGTAAAAAAATCAAAATCCTTTATATTTTTAACTTAAATCAAATACTACCTTGTATTTCTTTTTTCATCACTCACCTTCCTTATATTCATCAAAAAAGATAACATATCAATTCTATTAGAATATGATTAAGAAAAATTAATTGGAGTAAATTAACGAGGAAAGGAAACCGCTACTGTATGTGAATAAAAGAGGTGTTCAATTGAGAGAAAAAAGAGCTTTGACCTACAAGAAGATATTGAGAGAAAAAAGATCTTTGACCTATAACAAGGTATCATGAAAGAGTTCAGTGAGGTTGGTGAACATGTTTTGTGTAGATAAATAATTGCAAAAGCTCATGAATTTAAATAATTAGGTGAGTTTGTAACTCACTTATGTAGGTCAAGTAGTTTTAAAATTTTAACTGAGACTTAGAGAACTATACTTTTATTCTATCTTCACTGATTAATTGGCTTAAGACTTAGAGAACTGTACTTTTGTTCTAATTGGCTCAAGGCCATAATGGATGAAGATATCTGTGAAACCTTTATAAAAGTTTTGCATGTTTCTTGCAAAAGTCTTTTTTTTTCCTTTAGTTTTTTTAATGCAGAAATATGTTTATTTGTGGCTTGATATCAAATCTTTTGCAAAATAAGTAAAATTTTCAGGACCACCATTAATGCAATAATAGATGTTCCTTTCTTTTTTTCTATTACAATTCAAAATTTTTTTATGAAGTAATCATTTTACTTCTTTTTATATTACCAATTCTGAGTGTAAAGGAGATCATTGCTCCTATCTTACGGGCTCATTAGATTAACCAAATATCAACTATTAGGTAGTAAAGAAAAAAAATGCCTCATTTGTTGTTTATTTCGATAAATCTAGAGAAGACGAGCGATTAAAAAGAAAAAGGATTTTGATTTAACTTAAAAATATAGAATGTCTTAACGTTAATTTTATATAATACTCATAAAATTTTAAGAAAAATAAAAGAAATAAGTGATTATGGCATTAATTTAATATACCCTAAATTTAGTAATACTTTTTATTTGGAAAAAAACTAAGAAATCGTGGGGAAAGAGAGAGAGAGAGGTATTTCTCTCCCATTAATTTTATTTAGCTTTTCTTACTACATATACTGACGGCTTTTTCGAGGGAGCAGGAGAGAGAACTATAATACCTATATTAAGAATTTATTATAATTGGGGCGATTGGCGACGTTGATGGGCACCATAGGGGCCGCAAAGTAGGCTACCATTATCATCCCGGCATGGACGGCCTCGATCGTCGCCGCGCTATCGATCTGATCTCGCAGCAGCGTTACGTAGCTCCCCTCGCCTGCTTCAATGCCTTCCGGAACTGCACCACCAGCCATCTCAATCGCAGCCGCCGGAGGAAGCCCACGAGGAAGCTCCGGCCGCTGCGCCGCCCCCGGCGGTCGCCCAGCCGGACCACCGCGATCTTCCTGCGCCGATGAGGCAGCGCTGGGAGCCTGGCGGCGTGGGAGGCGGAACAGCATGGGGGCCCGGCGGGGAAGGTCGTCATCTGGCGCTGCCATTGGCGGTGGTAGGGAGGGAGGGTGAATTTAGAAACGCCTTTCGAGGGGAGAATGGGGGAGGCCGGATGGGATTTTATTAAATGGCAGGATTTCGTTCTGCTTACCCGCGGGTAAACTTTAGAATTTTGATTCCTTCCAAATATATATTTTTAATTTTTTTAAACATGTTATCAGAGTGCAGTAATTTGTTGGACATAAATAATCTTTGGTTTCATATGAAAGCCGGTTCACTTTTTATTAACCTACTCGTATTTTGGTTCACTTTTTTATTAACTTACTCTTATTTTGCTTCGTTCAAAGAAATTGAATAGATAAGTTAAATTTCTATAGCATTATTACCTATGAAATAGAAGAAAAGATTTATCCATAAAAGAAATGAATAAATTAATTTTTAATCAATAGGTCTAATATTTTTTTATTTTAATTCTGAAACACTTTTGTCTTCTCTTACTATTCTCACTTACTATTTTTATTGCAAGCAACCCTAATGTAGGCAACGTTACAATAATCGTCATTTAATTTTTGGTCAAAAGATAAGTGAATACCTATAAGTCCAATAGATTTTGTTTTTATATTTTTTATCTTAATTTTTTTCTTTCATTCTAATCTTTAGTTGCGTTCGATGAGGAATGAAACAACTAGAACTCTGAAAAAGAAAAGAAAAAGTATTTTATGTATTTTTATTCATCAATCTTTTAGGTATATATACAAGCTACAAATCCTATGTTAGAAGGAAAACTAATTACATCAAATCCCTATAATTCAGAATCAAATATATTTACTTCCTATATAAATATAGTCTATTTCTTATTCTAGAAATGCAATATGTAGCAATCCCTATGAATCAGAATCAAATATATTTATTTCTTATTTTAGAAATATAATCTGTAATACTTTCCCTCATAAATGTTTATCAGCTTGTTACAAAATAATCAATCCGAACTCCATTTAGAGCCTTTGTGAAGATATCTTCCAATTGATATCCTATTTTTTTTTTTTTAATTTTAATTATGAAACACTTTTGTCTTCTCTTACTATTCTCACTTACCATCTTTATTGCAAGCAACCCTAATATAGGCAGCGTTACAATAATCTTTATTTAATTTTTGGTCAAAAGATAGGTGAATACCTACAAGTCCAATAGATTTTGTTTTTATATTTTTTTTATCTTAATTTTTTTCTTTCATCCTAATCTTTAGTTGCGTTCGATGAGGAATGAAACACAACTAGAACTCTGAAAAAAAAAAAAAAGAAAGTAATTTCTATGTATTTTTATTCATCAATCTCTTAGGTATATATACAAGCTACAAATCCTATGTTAGGAAGGGAAACTAATTATATTAAATCCCTATGAATCAGAATCAAATATATTTACTTCCTATTATATAAATAGTCTACTTCTTATTCTAGATATGCAATCTGTAGCAATCCCTATAAATCAGAATCAAATATATTTACTTTCTATTTTAAAAATATAATCGGTTCCCTCAAGCTAGAGCATAAATGTTTATCATATCCAGCTTGTTACAAAGATAATCAATCCGAACTCCATTTAGAACCTTTGTGAAAATATCTTCCAATTGATCTCCTATTTTTTACTTTTTTTAATTTTAATTCTGAAACACTTTGTCTTCTCTTACTATTCTCACTTATTATCTTTATTGCAAGAAACCCTAATATAGGCAGCGCTACAATTTAATTTTTGATCAAAAGATAGGTGAATACCTACAAGTCCAATAGATTTTGTTTTTATATTTTTTATTTTAAATTTTTTCTTTCATCCTAATCTTTAGTTGCGTTCGATGAGGAATGAAACACAACTAAAACTCTAAAAAAGAGGAAAAAAAAGTAATATCTATGTATTTTTATTCATCAATCTCTTAGGTATATATATATATATAGCTACAAATTCTATGTTAGGAAGGAAAACTAATTACATCAAATCCCTATAAATCAGAATCAAATATATTTACTTCCTATTATATAAATGTAGTCTACTTTTTATTCTAGAAATACAATCTATAGCAATCCCTATGAATCAAAATCAAATATATTTACTTTCCTATTTTAGAAATATAATATGTAATTTTCCCTCGAGCTGGAGTATAAATATTTATCATGCTTGTTACAAAGATAATCAATCCGAACTCTATTTAGAGTCTTTGTGAAGATATCTCCTAATTGATCTCCTGTTTTCACATATCCTGTAAAAATTAAACTTACTAAATCTTCTCACGAACAAAATGACAACCAATCTCAGTATGCTTAGTTCGTTCATGAAAGACTGATTAGATGCAATATGAAGTGCAGCTTGATTGTCACACCATAACTTAGCTGGTATTGAAATCTTAAGGCCCACTTCAGTGAAGAGTTGATATATCCACATTATTTCACACATAGACTTAGCCATAGCTTTATATTCTGATTCTGCACTTGAACGTAAAATCATATTTTGTTTCTTGCTTTTCCATGAAACTAAATTTCCTCCAAAATACACAATAGCCTAAAGTAGATCTTCGATCTTCTTTGAATCCTGCTCCGTCAGCATATGAAAAACATTCAATCCTAGTATTACCATGATTGCCATACAGGATTTCTCTCCTAGGAGCTCCTTTTAAGTAGTATAAAACTTGTTCTACGGCTCTCCAATGATTAATAGTTGGAGAAGACATATATTGACTTATCACACTAACTAATAGGCAATATCTGAACGAGTCACAATAAGATAGTTCAACTTCCCAATCAATCTTATGTATTTTTTAGGATCTTCAAACAATTTATTATCTTTTGTAAGCTGCAAATTAGGAACCATTAGAGTGCTACATGATTTAACCCCCAATTTTTTTTGTTTCAGACAACAAGTCAAGCACATACTTTCTTTGAGATAAGAAGATCCCTTTTTTACTTCTTGTCACTTCAACACCAAGAAATACTTTAGTGTTCCTAAATCCTTTGTATGAAACTGATTGTGAAGAAAAGATTTGAGAGATAAAATACCATCAATATCACTCTCAGTAATAACAATGTCATCAACATAGACAACTAATAGGATGATACCAATTGTAGACTGCTTATAGAAAACAGAATGATCGGACTTACTCTTCTTCATGCCAAACTTTTCAATATCCTAGCTAAACTTTTCAAACCAGGCTCGAGGACTTTGTTTCAAGCCATACTTTGAGATGTTTGCGAAAGCAGATAAGGATCAAATCACATGTCTTAAAAAAAATTGAGTTAGCGATCTATACCCATATTAATTTAATAACAAGAACAATAAGGAGATTAAGAAATTGACCTTTTGTTCTCCACCAACACTACCTTGGAATCACCAAATCCTTTTGATCACCACGGATCTTTCCAAACGTTCTCCAAATTATGATGAACGCGAACGAGTGGGTGTTCCTTTTGATTTGAGTTGAGATCACACAACTGAGTTTTATTCACTTTATATTTTCAACTTATGAGATAAAGTGAGGTTGAAGGAAAGAACTCTCTGTGGTTGATCATTGTCTTCCGATGTTCTTCTGTGTTATTTTTCTCTCGTGAATCTTATATTCTGAGAGAATAATAACTACCAACCTTTTTAATTAATTAATTAATTAATTAAAATTTAAAGATCACTTTCAACTCTTAGAATTACTTTAACTTATATCAATCCAACAACAATTGTTGGTTAGTTTTGATATACTTATCATGGGACGCTACGAGAGAGAGAAAGGCTCTCTCACGATCCCATATATATTTCTCCAACAACTAAATAATTTCTACATAGACTCTTCTCGTGGAATATGCCTACACGATGTGTTTTCTAGCACACTGTATATTCTTAAATTTAAAAATAATTTTAAATTTATTTTTAAATAATTATATTATTTAAAATAAAAATTAATCCAATTAATTTCTGTATAAAAATTAATTTAGAATTCTCGATTCCAAATTAATAACTCAACCTAACATATCATAAAGTTCACATAATTTAATGGAGCCATCCAGAGGAACTATGGACATTATAATTTAAGCTCCAATAATTTTTACATTCAATTAACACCTTAATTAAAATATCAAAATTATTAATTCCAAATTACTCACTAAAAATTTAGAACTGCACTCTTAAAATTATAAAATTAATTATATTCAAAAGGATTTGAATCGTCCATTGATATGTCACTACATATAAATCAATCCTCCATAAACGGTTCATGATTAAAGCTAGGCCTTTTGCGTTAACCTCTTTAATCACATCTTTATCCATAAGTACCATTGATTCTATAATGAATAATATATTTATGATCCAATCATAAATTGAATGCTCTTATTATTCAAGTCCCGAATCAACACTTATGGGAACCATCCATGTGACTTCTTTATGAAGGAATGGATTTCATCTTGTATATTAATATTCCTGGCTACTTATGTTAATATATTTTTAATATACCAAGAATTTGACACTATGTTTCTGTGTCATTATTCGCTATGTCAAAAAATATAATACAATAAATAGGAGTCTATTAATTACTCAGAATTAAGATCGATTCATATATGAATTAATTTTGAATACTCTATTTTAACAATGAAATTTATTAGAGATTCATAATTAATCGCATTCCAGTCCTATATAATCAAATTATATAAAGCGCTTTCATTCCGATAATCTCATTATCAACAATCCGGATAAGATCGTTTCATTCAGAATGTAATGAATCGCGCTAGTAATTTTAAATTAAAGATCCTGATTGCAACTTTAATTTATAATTACAGACAAATTTAGATTATTTTACTTTAAATATTATCCTCTGTATATAACACTTATATGCAATATTTAAAGTCACATTTAAATAATCCAAGGATTTTTGATATTTATAAAGCATCAAAACATGCATGCAAGTATAATATTAAAAAATTTCTCAAATTATTTAGTAAAATAATAAATGTCATTTGTTTATGGGCACATATCCCAACATCAACTCCATACGTTTGAGCATATCCCTTAGCAACTAGTCGAGCTTTTAATCTAGCAATGTCCCATTAGGGTTGACTTTAACTGTAAACATCCATTTACATCCAATAGCCTTTTTATCTGCAGATAACTATACTAAGGTCCAAGTATCATTATCATCTAAAGCATTCATTTCTTCAATCATAGCATTATGCCATCCAGGATGAGATAGAGCTTCATGAACAGTCTTAGAAATAGTGACAAAATCAATAGATGCAATAAAAGAATAATAGGATGATGATAAATGGTTATATGACACAAAATAAGATACTGGATAAGTACATTAACGTTTACCTTTGCGAAGAGCAATAAGAAGATCATCACTAGAACTGAGAACTAGATCCGATGACGAAGGAATTGGTATAGGACATGGAGCAGGAGGCATAGGAACAGAAACTGGATCAGGAATAGGAGGTTTAGAGAGAAGAAGATCAGAATTAGGTAATGTAATAGTATAGATTAGTAAATCATCTTTCTCTTCTTGACTGATAGAACCTAAAGATGAAACGTAACATCAACTGATATAAGGTACTTATTAAAACTAAGACAATAACATCTATATCCTTTTTTGCACACGAGAATATCTAAGAAAGATACACTTTAGAGATTTAGGATCAAGTTTTGTAATCTGAGGTCGAACATCCCGAACAAAATAAGTACAACCGAATATCCTAAGTTCAATAGAAAATAATGACTTATTAAAAAAGAGGATATAAAAGGAAGTCTCATCAGAAAGAATAGAGGAAGACATATGATTAATCAGAAAACAGGCTATAGAAACTGCATCAGCCCAAAATTGTTTGGAGACTTGCATTTGAAATAACAAAGCTCTAGCAATCTCAAGATGATGTCTATTTTTTCGTTCAGCAACTTTATTTTGAGATGGTATATCTACCACTACAAGAAAATAATGAAATAGCGACGTAATTTTAGCGACGCAAAGATGCGTCGCTAAAATTGCGACTACATTGCGACTGAATAAACCATAAAATTAAAAAAAAAAATTTTAAATTTAGCGACGCAAAAATGCGTCGCAATATTTATAAAATATGTTTTTTTAAAATATTATTAAAGGAATAAAATATTGCGACGCAGATAAGTGCGTAGCAATGTTTTAAAAAAATTAATTATGTTAAATAGTGATGCATTAGCGATGCAATAAAAATAAATTAAGAAAAAATATATTTAATATAGCGATGCAAAAATTGCATCGCAAATATTAATAAAAAAAATTAATTTTTATAAATATAATTATAAAATAAAAATATTGTGACGTAACTCAGTGCGTTGCAATATATTTGAAAAATAAAATAATTTTATATAGCGACGCATTAGCGACGCAATAGACCAGAAAATTGTAAAAATTAATTTTAATTTAGCGATACACTAATTGCGTCGCAATTATTTTAAATGAAATTAATTTGTATAAATATTAATATGAAAAAAAATATTGCGACGCAAAACAGTGCGTCGCAATTTTTTAAAAAACTTAATTTTTTTAAATAGCGACGCATTAGCGACACAATAAACCCAAAAAATATAAAAATTATTTTTAAATTTAGCGATGCAATAATTGCATCGCAATTAATTTTAATAAAATTTATTTTAATAAAATAGTATTATGAAATAAAAATATTGCGACGCAATCCAGTGCATCGCAATGTTTTGTTAAAAATAAATATGTTAATTAGCGACGTAATAGCGATGCAATAAAACAGTAAAGTAATAAAAAAAAATTTTATTTAACGACACAAATTAATGCATCGCAATATTTTAAAAGAAAATCATAATGCCAAATTAGCGAGGCATTAGCGACGCAATAAATTAGAAAATATAATTAAAAATTAATAATATTCGAGATCGGTCGTCGTCGACCGTGATCGATCATGGCTTCGATCGATCGCAACCGTCGGGTTGTCGCCGATCGGATCGATCACGATGGTCCGAGATCGCTCGTTGCCGATCGAGATCGATCATGGCTTGGATCGATGGCAACCATCGGATCATCGCCGATCGAGATCGATCATGGCTTCGATCGATCGCAACCGTCGGATCGTCACCGATCCGATCGATCGCGACAGTTCGAGATCGGTAGCCATCAAACGGGATCGATCATGGCTTCGATTGATCACAAGTACCGTCGGATCATCGCCGATCCGATCGATCGCGACGGTCCGAGATAGGTCGATGCCGACCGGGATCGATCATGGCTTGGGTCGATCGCAACCGTTGGATCATCGCCGAACGGGATCGATCATGGCTTGGGTCGATCGCGCGCAACCGTCGGATCATCGCCGACCGGGATCGATCGCGACGGTATGAGATAGGTCGACGCCGACCGGGATCGATCATGGCTTGGGTCGATCGCAACCATCGGATCATCGCCGACCAGGATCGATTATGGCTTCGATTGATCGCAAGTACCGTCGGATCATCGCCGATCTGATCGATCGCGATGGTCCAAGATAGGTCGACACCGACCGAGATCGATCATGGCTTGGGTCGATCGCAACCATCGGATCATCGCCGACCAGGATCGATCATGGCTTCGATCGATCGCAACCATCGGATCGTCGCCGATCCGATCGATCGCCACGGTCTGAGAGAGGTCGTCACCGATCGGGATCGATCATGGCTTGGATCGATTGCAACCATCGGATCATCGCCGACTGGGATCGATCATGGTTTCGATCGATCGCAAGTACCGTCGGATCGTCGCCGATCCGATCGATCGTGACGGTACGAGATAGGTCGACGCCGACCGGGATCGATCATGGCTTGGGTCGATCGCAACCATCGAATCATCGCCGACCGGGATTCGATCATGGCTTGGATCGATCGCAACCGTCTGATCATCGCGACCGGGATCGATCATGGCTTCGATCGATCGCAAGTACCATCGGATCGTCGCCGATCCGATCGATCGCGACGGTCCGAGATAGGTCGATGCCGACCGGGATCGATCATGGCTTGGGTCGATCGCAACCATCGGATCATCGCCGACCAGGATCGATCATGGCTTCGATCGATCGCAACCGTCAGATCATCGCTGATCCGATCGATCGCCACGGTCCGAGAGAGGTCGTCGCCGATCGAGATCGATCATGGCTTGGATCGATCGCAACCGTCGGATCGTCGCTGACCAGGATCAATCATGGCTTGGGTCGATCGCAACCGTCGGATCATCGCCGACCGGGATCGATCATGGCTTGGATCGATCGCAACCATCGGATCATCGCCGACCGAGATTGATCATGGCTTCGATCGATCGCAAGTACCATCGGATCGTCACCGATCCGATCGATCGCGACGGTCCGAGATAGGTCGACGCCGACCGGGATCGATCATGGCTTGGGTCGATCGCAACCGTCGGATCATCGCCGACCAGGATCGATCATGGCTTCGATCGATCGCAAGTACCGTCAGATCATCGCCGATCCGATCGATCGTGCGGTACGAGATAGGTCGACGTTGACCGGGATCGATCATGGCTTGGATCGATCGCAACCGTCGGATCGTCGCCGACTGGATCGATCATGGCTTCGATCGATCGCAAGTACCGTCGATCGTCGCCGATCCGATCGATCGCGACGGTATGAGATAGGTCGATGCCAACCGGGATCGATCATGGCTTGGGTCGATCGCAACCGTCGATCATCGCCGACCGGGATCGATCGCAACCATCGGATCATCGTCGACCGGGATCGATCATGGCTTTGATCGATCGCAAGTACCGTCGGATCGTCGCCGATCCGATCGATCGCGATAGTCCGAGATAGGTCGACGCTGATCGGGATCGATAATGGCTTGGATCGATCGCAACCATCGTATCATCATCGATCAGGATCGATCATGGCTTCGATCGATCGCAACCGTCGGATCGTCACCGATCCGATCGATCGCGACGGTACGAGATAGGTCGACGCTGACCGGGATCGATCATGGCTTGGATCGATCGCAATCATCGGATCGTCGCCGACCGGGATCGATCATGGCTTGGATCGATCGCAACCGTCGGATCATCGCCGATCGGGATCGATCATGGCTTGGGTCGATCGCAACCATCGGATCATCGTCGATTGGGATCGATCATGGCTTCGATCGATCGCAAGTACCGTCGGATCGTCGCCGATCCGATCGATCGCGACGGTCCGAGATAGGTCGACGCCGACCGAGATCGATCATGGCTTGGGTCGATCGCAACCGTCGGATCATCGCCGACCGGGATCGATCATGGCTTGGATCGATCACAACCGTCGGATCATCGCCGACCGGGATCGATCATGGCTTGGTTCGATCGCAACCGTCGAATCATCGCCGATCGGGATCGATCATGGCTTGGGTCGATCGCAACCATCGAATCATGTTCGCCTTCTAAAAGGCCTACTGACCTGCCGGTGAACAGCCGGTTACTAAATAAATAATAAGACGTAGTGAAAAAGTACCAAAACAACTGAAGCCTACATCCCACTACGTAAGGGTTCCCTGTTCCTATGAACCTTGAGTCAGAGGTCTTACCTTTTTTCAATAGGTAGGGTCAACTACACCAAAGTGGAAGGGCCACTATCTAAGCTATTAGTGGGCTTGTTTGTTCTATTGAAATACTGAATCGAGTGAAGCCGTCTTGCGTAACAAGACAAGACTATAGGTCGCCAACGCTGCGAAGTACAAGTGGTCGCCCTACCGGTCACTCTCAAACTCACTACTTGGGTGACGAAAGTCACTTAGCTTCTTTAGTAGGGCTTGCCAAAGAACCCCTCCGGGGGCCCCGGGAAGAGGAAGAAGCAGATAGAGCAAAGGTCTCCTCTTTCTGTCCGCTCTTCCCGAAGGAATTGCATGTAGAGATCCGTAGGGGCTTATAGTTTAATTGGTTGAAACGTACCGCTCATAACGGTGATATTGTAGGTTCGAGCCCTACTAAGCCCATCTGACCTGCTTAATCAATGACTCCGGTAGTCACCTGAACCACTCTCTCGGATAGCCCACTGCCTCTCTTCTGGATGCGAAAGAAGATTCGATCAACGTACCAGGTTTGCCTTCTTGTGAGAAGGACGGTGATGAATTGTGTTATCAGTGCAAAAGGAGTCTTTGAGAAGGTTCAGTGAGTTCGAAGAGAGAGAAGGTCAGTAGAGCAGTCCGGCAGCTGTTCGGGGGTAAGCTTTGGGATTAGCCTGATCGACCCCTACCAGTGTATATAGTGTATAATATGAAGATTTACATTCGTATTTACAATTTCCCGGATCTATCCTCTTCAATTCACTTTACAAAATGGAAGGGAAAATGTGAAGACCAAATATGTCTACTACCAACCGCATAGTCAAAGCTTGCCATAAAATCGGCCGGTTGGTTTGCTTCTCTCCAAGTATGGGAGATTTTCAAATCTTCGAAACTAGCGAGTACCTTCTTGATCTTATGAAGAAGAGGCTTTCCTTAGCTGCGGACTTTTGGATCTTGAGAGTAGACCATGTCTTACGTTAGGGAATCCGAATCAATCCAAATCCTCTGACACTCCTTTGACGCTGCTATTTGAATACCTTGGAAGATGCAAAAGAGCTCGACTTCGAGTATGGTCTTGTTCTTAACTGCTTGAGAGAGCGCATATATCCCCTTTTTTGTCGTCTCTTGCTAAACCTCCACAAGCCTTCCCATGCTCGCTAATTGAACCGTCCGTCAACATCTTAATCCATTCCTTTCCCGGTGGTCAACACACAATATGTTTCTTTTTGATCGGATTGAGACACAAGTGCCATTTGGCTAGGATGCTCGCCGATTCTTCGTCTTCTTTCTCATAAAGCTGGAGATAGACGCTTCTAATCTGCATATCTTCGCAAATCCTCTTTTCCATTTTGCTTTTTTTAAACATCATTTACCTCAAAGATTCTACTATAACGTTTACGTTCCGCCAAAATGTGCCAGAGCGAGTGAAAGGCCCCACGGTGTTAACTTGCCATCTCCAACAAATCTGCTAGCAGCCCATTCGAGTGGAGCTTGGAAACAAGAAGCTCTTCTTTTTTTTTTTGATGTTTTTTTTGCCCAAGCAAATTTTCCAGAGCCAAGCCGTATAAGAGTGAAACTCCCATATTCGGATGGAGTCCAAATGATTGCATCTTGGGCCGAAGAAGCAACATGAGTTTCCATGCATTAATCATATCCGGGGATGTGGGAATAGGGAGATGTCATCCATCTACACGACACGATAGCTTAAGCAAAGAGTAGAGAGAGCTAAGCGATCATACAATAAATATATAAAAAAGCCTAGCGTAGGCCTACCATAGACTGGGATAAATCAATCTTTTCTTTGTCTGTCAGCGGGAGAGAAAGCAAGCTTACGGTGCTTAGAATGTTAATGTTTTTGTAGGATACTAAGCACCTATATATGGACATTGTTGTAGACTCCTCTGTACAAGCGTATAAGAGCTATTATGCTCGAAAAAAGGAAGTTTATGAATGAGTCTTTCTTGATTTTTTGAATAGCCGGCGTGAGAACTGACTTTTCCGGCGATCGTATGAACAATGCCGTCCGCTTTTATGAGTTTCCATTGATCTCTCCGACGAAGTTGCGGAAGCAATTTATGAATGAGCATTGCTATCTGATTCCTACAAAAGAGATAGGGGAAGCTCACTTTTGTCAAATGGGGCTAGAAAGCATAGAACCCCGTCTTAAATCAACCGGTGAATCCGGGAAAAAAGTGAGGAGAACAGGATATGTTATGAGAAGAGTGACGTGGGAATAGATTGAATTTCAAAATGCATCTATACACTCAAGAAGTAGGATTCATACGGGAATCAGAAACTGCATGAAGCATATCGATGAACTGGTACGGTGTGAGGAGAGGCCTATTCTCAATAATGAGCAAGATGATGCAGCTCTAGTTGCTGGAGGCAGAGGACGTGGACGCGGCAGGAATAGATCCAGGGGGAGGACGCGAATCAAAAAGGAGTTCGGCTATGAGGATCAGAAGAATCGAGGTGGAGGGAGATAGTCTAACTAAGGATCGAGTAGAGGAAGACGTCGGGATTTCAGTTGTAGATGATCATTACCGAAAGAGATGTCCATTCGAATGAGAAAAGAGGGCCTGTCCGAGAGGACATAAAGAATATGAATTTTCGGATTCTTCCGACGTCCAGTTCCTACGATTTTCCATCACGCAAATTGCATGGACTGGATCATAGACTCTGGAGCTTCAAGGCACATGGCACACGGGAGAAAGGTCTTTTCTGAATTTCATTCCTGCATCAATCTTGACAGCAGTCAACATAGGGTTGAAGGAATAGTGCGAGCGCCATTCATGTTCAGAGAGGGAACAATCTTTCTACTTCGACAAGGTCTTGTAGGTTCCCGGAATGACTACAAGTCTGATGTCAGTCTCTCAGACGGGAACGAAGGGACTAAATACATTGTAATAAGTCATCTTTATCTTTAACGAACTATATATATATATATGTATATATATATTATGTCTTGGAGGTATTTTCACTTAATGGGAAGTAGGCATCTCATTCATAGGCAAGAGCAGGCCTGAAGGCAGGCAAGAAGGCATTAAAGGGCGTTGAAGGAAGCAGTGTAGCCTGTGCGGAGTACAGTCTCTTTCTTTCTATATAAATATATGGAAAATCATCTTCCTATCCTATTTTTAGAAGTCATTTTAGCATTCGTCATTCTTTTCTTTCGCGTGAGCACTAAAACATAGATGGAAGATCTTAAGTGCTTCGGTCGGCAGCCGCAGTCAGTAATAGCAAGCAGCAGTCTGTCCCATTCCTTTGAATTTCATGTTCATTCTTTAATGTCACAAACAAGACTCATACTTAAGACTTTGAACTTGTTGAGTCAGGAGCTGTAATCCGCAGCTTTAGAGATAGGGGCGGCAGTCACAGCATTGGCAGCAGTGAGCAGAGGTCAAGAAAAAGAAGCGGTAAGAGCAGTTAGAGAGCAAGCAGCGGCTCATCAAACCTTTCTGTTTCGGTTACAGCTCAAGCGCTTTGTTTTCCAGTAAGGTACTCAAGCAAGCTTTCCTCCTGAAGACAGAGTTTCGGGTGAGCTAGCAAAGAAAGTCAGCAGTTAACCGGAAAGCAGTTTAGGTACTCTAATCAAGTCGCAAGTTTGAGTAAGGCCAGTTATTGGAAGCAGGCCATAGAGAAAGAAAGGAATCAATCGTCCAACGCTATGTTAACAAATAAGTGAAAGTTCGATTTTTCAATACACTTCAACGCCTTCCTTATCAATAGGTTTCGGAGAGACGAGCAATGATTGCTTGACGATCTTCACTGCATGAGACTAGACTTGACTCAAGCTTCATACGAAAGCATTTACGGAACTAAAGCCGTTGAGCTTTTTCAAGCGAAAGACTTCTTCGAAGAAAGCTTTAAGAGAGAAGGTTGTCCCATGCCTTTCTGATGGTGAACCTCCTACTGCTTCTTCCAATTCCGAAACTGGGACTGGCCTGTTGACTTTGCCCTTCCTTTAGACAAAGAGCCCCCAGTTTCGCCAAAAGACCTCTGCGTCTTGTCATTCAACTCCACACAAGCCTGTCGTTGGGCTACTTGCGTCTTCGGCAGATAGAAAGGAGAAGTGACGGTCGGTGAAATAGCCCGTCGTCCAACTCGTAGCTCTTCTTGCTTAACGTTAACACTCTCCTTTCCGATGAAAACGAACTCTGTACAGGTAACGGGATCGAGGTAACTCCACCAGATCGAACTACGGTGCCGGACTTCATTGGGATGGCAGCGTGAGCAGACGGCGAGGGAGGTACTACGGGACCGGACTCACCAATCCCTTTCCCTTTATCAGCACTTTTCTTTGGCAAAAAAGACGGAGCTTCTGCGTCATGAAATGTCATCCTCCAAAAACGGATTTCTTAAGGCGATGATCTTGTGCTGGACCCCTTCTCTCGGCGAATATTTGTTA
>UESW01004710.1:652500-675000 GCA_900491605.1 Calamus simplicifolius | reverse complement strand
GTCTTCTATCCACACATGGCGTGTGGGGGATTCAATCAATAGAAGTTGGTCTTCTTTCTGTGGAGCCGTTAGGTAGGCTACCTGTGAGGTTGAGGTGAGTGTGGGCAGGGGACGGACATTGATTGAAGGTTGAGTCTTCTACCGGGGAGGAATATCATCTGTTAAAGCTGCTGCGATTTTTCGACTGACTCGAAAGGTAAGGTGGGTGAATCAAAATAGGCAACCTCATTCGAAAAAACCTCACAAACAACACAAAATAGGGGAGGAATTGATAGGGCTTACGAAGCGGTACCGACATGGGGAAGACAGATCGATCGGAAGCGTATCATCCCTCCTGGAGATGGAAATAATAGCTGTTATTGAAATGCCACTTTCAGTGGAAGAAAAATCAGAAATGAAAAAGGTAATAAAGATCACTACTATACTACTGAAAGCAGAGTTAGCAAGCGAAGCGCTAAAGGCAGCTAAAAAGCGTATAGCGTATCCTGGACTTTGAAAAGCGAAAGCTCACTCGCTCCATAGAAGGAGAGGAAGCGAAGACGGAGCTAAGAAGTCAAGAAAGAGACAGGAATAGGAAAAGGATACGAATACCGAGACCTCTTCCTCAGAAAGCAGTTCTGGGAATGGATCTTGGGGAAAGACATGGCAGACAGATAGGATGCACAGCTCTGAGTGAAGACAAATTCCCAATCCAGGGGGAGTCTATGCCATAGAAGCTTACGAAGACCCATTCGGAAAAGGCCTATACATGGCTACCTTCAAAGAAGTCTCATCTTTTTGAAAGCAGATGGCCTGGACTACATGGGTCTCATAGCAGCTGCGCAGTATAACGAATACAACTTCCTACGGGACAAACTCTCCAAGAGGTACGGGCACGCCATTGCCAAGTTCTTCGATGAAAAGGCCTATGGAATCATCTGGGAGCAGTGGGACTACTTTGAGGAAATGAGCCGCAAACTCTCCCCAGATGAGCTCTTCCTGAACCAAGAGTTCCGCTTGCAACTAGAGGCCTGCCATCCGACCGTATGGGCACCGCTTCGATTCCCGCATTCTAAAAGAGGTGCGATTCGATTCCCAGAAGAGTCTTCTGATACAAATGAGACGCCCCCTACTATGTAAGTAAGTAAAGGGGCTCAACCATCTCAACTCCTTCATCGAGTTGCACTCCATTAGAAATCAGTACTCCCACAAGTCCGACGGAAGTCACATCGTCTACACAAACGTAGTACTCGTGGAAACTTCCGCCCTAGCCGTCGCCAGATCCGGAAGAAGTTGTCGCCGCCATTGCCTAGTCCTTTCCTTTCCCGAAAAGAGATTTTCACACTTCAGATACTTTGTATCCAGCCTCACGAGAGGCTTTGAGTACTCAAACATTCAATTAACATGGTTGGGCGGCTCTTATTTATAGAGTCAAAAGAAAAGTGGAAAAAAAAAATTCTTTGCCGGGATTACAAAAAAAAATGTATGTAATAATGGTGGTGGTGTCTTCCCATTCCATTCTTTCACAGAAAGAAAGACGTAAGCCTTAGATCAAATAAAATAGAGGTATCTGATAGATAGTTATCTATCTTGATGGTATATTTTGACGTCTTTTGCTTATGAAAGAAAGGTAACAAACAATAGGTCTTACTATTTCTACATGTTCCATTAGGAGCATTCCTTTGCTATTTACAAATAAAAGGTGTGTGTATCGTATTTGTGCTTAATGCTTCCCGATTCTACCAGAAATTGGATAATATAGGAACTTGTTACGAGTAGATTCATTGGATTAGTTCATCAATAGCCTTAAGTCAGAATCCGATTTTCTTTTGACTCTCCACCATTGATTCCACTATGATTATTGATCAATAATCAATAATGAAATAATTCCTTCATAGAGATAGGAGACATAATTCACATGGATATAGTAAGTCTCACTTGGGCTGCTTTAATGGTAGTCTTTACATTTTCCCTCTCACTCGTAGTATGGGGAAGAAGTGGACTATAGGGGAACTACTAATTGAATAATCGATTGAGTGATCGAATTCCCTAATGTGTCTTTCTTTCGTGAGCGAAGGCCATTTTTGCTTATTCGTTAGAATAAGGGATTTTCTTTCTTATTGATTTTCATTCACGAGATTCCCGTGAGTCAGTTTATCCTTAATTAACTGAAAGCAGTGTAAGGGCTTTCTCTTTCTTTCTAATACCCGCACTTAAGAGGCTATAGAAGTGCTTTCATCAATTATCTCTCTGAATTCTTTCTTTTAAATATCATATAAGAGGTCTACCAATAGTAATAGAGGAGATTCCGTAAGTAACTTGGTGCTAGATAGATATAAGAAAAGCAAAATAGGAACAACTTATGCCTTTCCTGTTTTGTTTGTGCGTGCTATGGTAAAAGAGTTTTCTTTGCTTCAGCTGTCCGTCGAGATTGCACTTTTCATTTAGCTCATAATGTTTTTTATTCTTTCTATCCGTTTTTGTATCCCGCCTTTTCCTTGTTTTCAAATTCTGCTTCTATTTGTTTTTAGAGTTAGAAACCATCTTTCCTTTTGGGGATCTTTGTGTCCATGGACGTGGGACTATCTGGGTAAAGCTCTTTTGACAGATCTGATTTGTGGGTCTTTTGAAATATGTTATGCAACTGGCTTCGGGGGCGGTGTTGAGGGGCGCCCCGAAATCTTGCATATGGATCAAGATCCTCATGCGGAGGCATGTCTAGCCCGGAAAAATTCGTAATCCCCTCCCCTGCTATGAGTCAAAGTGAATTGCTGGGGGATTCGCCAAATCCCGGAGTGGGGGCATCTCAGGAAGCTCAAGAGGCGCAGCACGACGGCCCATCAACATCCACGCCTCACACAGATGGAGAGAATCAAGCTCCATCGGAGCAGGGGCCTACCGAGGAGCAATTAAAAGCTCTGAAAACTCACTTCAAAAGGGAAGATCAACTCGCCGATCTTATCCTACAAATGAGGAAGAAGGATCGGACTATTGAGACGAGTAAGATCGAACCGGAGAAAGCTATCCATAGACGGTGGGATAGCTATCCCGTAGTACCGGATGAGTATTTCATTCCCGTCTCAATCCCATCTCCTATCCCTTTCATAAGAGTGGATCTCCCCCTGGCAGCTTGACTCCATCTTCATCCACGAATGAGACTTCACCCGTATGTGCATGAGACTTTCTCTCCTTGAAAGTGAGTTGTAGAACGAGAGACTTTATCTGAGCGAACGAGGACACTGGTCCAGTTCTATTAAACAAAGAAATAGTCAATCAGAGAAAAAAGCGGAAACCCATCTATGTATTGTATCAACTAAGCGAACGAGGTGCAGAGAAAGCGAACGTTACGAGCCTGTTGACGTTTTCTATATTTCTTATTCCAGTGGAGGGGACGGGTTCCATTGATTTCATTCTGGCGGACTGGGACGGGGGGATTTCCATGTTAATTGAAAGAGACGAGTTACACAAATCTAATCTACTGAAGAGCCTGGGGGACATGGAGGGCATAGGTTAAGTACAAGACAGAGAGGCTAAGGCCAAGGGAGCGAACGAAGCTGCGCGAAGTGAGAACTAGAGCTGAAGAAGCCAAGGCTATGAAAGCCGGTTTTTGCTAGGATTAATGTGTCGAGACCCGAGGATAGGATAACCGGTTGAGGTCAGGCCGTGGGGATCCTGTGCCTTTTATACCTAGTATAGCGGCGGTAAGGCTTGCTGTCGAGTGTGCTGGCAGGTTCTTTGATGACTGGCTTGAAAAAGCATGGGAAAGGGAGGTGCGTACGGGACGGAGATAAAGTCAGGTACGGTTACGAAAGAAGACGAGATCCAATTAGACCATCTTACCTTTCCTGCCTATCAGACGAGGAGTGAAGCGAGCTAGACCCACTATACTACCGAACCCGAACCCCAGTGATACAATAGATGACTGATGATAACCGAAAACAAGAGAAAGGGGAGTGTAGGGCGAATCTTAGTAATGAAAAGGTAGTGAAAGGGTAGGCGGAATCACCGTGATTTATGAGGGAAGTGGGGAATGTGCTGTATGAGGTGGGGAATAGGTTGCAGAAGGTAGACAAAGAGGGTCCGGGCAGGAAGAATCTCATGGAAGAGTAGAGTGGAAGCACGAAATCGGCACAACATTTATTGTACAGACGCTATTGAAACAGCGAGGGACCGTCCGTTAGTAAATGTCGGCAAGTCCCGATACGTTTGAAGTTGGAAAGGCTAGTTTGGAAAGGGAAACCACTACCTTCCTATTCGCTGCTAAAAACATACTCTGGATGCGGTTTTTGCTAGGATGAATGCTACTTCTATGTATTTCCCATCGCATTTTCATAAGGAAAAAACTCCTTCATATGAAATCTTTTAACGATGCTTGCCAATTCTAATCCAGGGAGCACTTAGATCGATTTGAACGCTGATTTTCGCAAAACGACCTCGCGTAGCCAGTTCAGTAACCGGTATCAATTTGAATAGGTTTACCAAGAGTTTTCCCTATTTGGAGAAGAACTTCACTGTCGAAGTACTCAATAGGGAGCTCAGGTAAACGGATCCAAAGCGCAGTTTGAGTGACCGTTGCCAAGGAAGGCCTAAAATCAGGGTGCTTCGAACAGTGAGATAATGGTTTGCTATCATCCAAGGTCCCCCAGTAAGAGCTCTTTTGTAATCCTCCCCATCAGGGGATTTAAGGATGGTCGTGGCCCAGGTCAATGAAGTCAACTCCCCATTTGGTCTCCACATTTTCCAAATTATCTCATGGATAAATGTGTACCCCACTTTCTTACCCAGAACCTTAACTATAAGAGACTTCCTCCATGGTTGATAAATTATCCTTTGAGTTTCCCCATTAATGTTGATCACAAGGGGACAATTCGAAGGGCCCTGGTTATGGATTTGCTGCTCATCTTCTTCCCACTCGTCTGATTCAAAGCCTTCAGACTCCGGTTCCGAGATCTCAAGATAGCATG
Source organism: Calamus simplicifolius (assembly GCA_900491605.1). Lineage (NCBI taxonomy): Eukaryota > Viridiplantae > Streptophyta > Magnoliopsida > Arecales > Arecaceae > Calamus > Calamus simplicifolius. The sequence goes on along the minus strand of UESW01004710.1, from coordinate 670,057 downwards.
AGCCCTTGTGCTGTACCTGCATGAGAACATCACGAAAGGACAGTGGTGGATTACCGTCTTCCTTTGATCGCTTCCATGGTCCGGGACTCTTCCCAGGGTCCGGAGGTAGCTCACAAAGGTCGCCATTAACAGTTTCAGTCGTCACAGAGGTCGCCATTCCTTAGCCCCTCATTGGTTGTTAGGCATTTTTCTTCTATTTCATTTCCATAGCGATTCACTCAACATAGAAAAGCAACTAGAGCAAAGCGAGTATCCGGCCTAAAGCTCTTGAACTAGAGGAGGGGTCTAGCATACTGAAACATAAATGTAGCTATAAAGCCTTTTTTAGCATCTTCCTTGCAGAACTTTTTCGCCTTTTTTTTTGCTATCGATAAATTGCCATAGATCGAAAGTGAGTCCAGGCTTAGTGCTTCCGCCTACCCGGCAGCCGTTACCAGCTGTTCACCACTCCCCCCTTCTTGCCTATTTCGTTAGCATGACTCCTCTCTAAAGTTTCATTCAAGTCGTTAGTCCCACATAAAGCCATTTTGAAAGACTTTTGACAGGTGAACTACTTCCTATTCGATTGCTTTAACAAAAGCCCTCTTACTAAATCCAATCGGCCAATATTGGATAGACCCTTGCTACAGGCGCATACCGATTGAAAAGAAAGGAAGCGATAGAGTACAACAGATTCACCGAAGAGCTGCTACAGAAGAGAAAGAGCTACGCTAGTATACTGACTTTGGTGATTAGCCCCTCATATATTAAGTATAATGACTCTCCCCTAAATCAAGTATGAAAAAAAAGTTTCAAAAAGACTACTTCAGGAAGATTCCGAATCTCTTTTCAGGCAGTTTGCAGAACCTTTAAAAAATACGAACTGTCGAGCTAGTCTGTTGGGGTTGTATCATACCAAAGTGCCTCCAACTTGTCCCACACCATCTTTATATATAAAATACTCTGCCCCTCTCAGATACCTTTTGGTGTACATTCTTGCGAAGTCCAGCATGTCCTCCTTGGTGACCTCTTCGCTACCTCGAAACAGTAAACTAGGAGAAGCGCAACAAGAGAATAGAAGACCTACTACCACAAAGAGAATCGGACGCTCAATCACAAATTAACATCTTCCTTCTCATCTCAGATGCGCGTCTTAGATTGTTAGGAATCGATTGAATCACAGGAAAGATGGACAGAAGGAGCTGCGAAATCAACAGGAAAGAGAGGACGAGCCTATTATACGATACCACGCCTAGTGCTTTGTTTTGGAAATGCTCAATCAGTTTCAAGCGTCGAAGGAAGTGGATATTTGGAGAATTTCATTGCCACCTTCAAAGAGGGCATTCTCGAGCAGTAACAGCGGATTCGATAGCACATTGTGCAATTCCTCATCTGCATAGGTAGGGCATTCTCGATAACAAAGGAGAGGCTTCTAACCAAATTCTATCGAGCTAGCTACAGAAACAACAAAAAAGCAAGATATAATACCATTCTTATCCTATCATGCTATAAACCTACAGGGAACAACCGCCAGATAGAAGACATTCCTTTCTTTTATATCCTGTTAGTAGCTCGGGTTCTAATGGTCGTGGATCACCTTCTTTTGAGTATGTTTAAGAATTCCTTCCCTCCCTTTGAGTTCTTTCTAGGGTAAAGTCCTCTTGAATGGATTACGAGTTCCTTCTCAATCAATGCTAACTCTATCCTCCTCTCTTATAATTGAGGAGATTTCCTCAGCCCCGAAAGAACTGTAGTTACATAAAGCTCTCAAAAGAGAAAGAGCTAGCAGTTAAAGTAAGGAAGTTAATGGGCAGTCCTCACCGTTTCCCTATCCCCCCTGCCAAAAAGAAGACAGCAACAATCTAGCTACTCGGACAACTTCTCTCAGGAAATACCATTCTATTAGTTAGGTAGTAAGCCCGGATAGCAAGCTGCCTAAATAGCTTTCAGGCTATAAATGGTATTCTTCTACTGGTAGATGCATACAATGTATATTAAAGAACAAGTCGCTCGGCAGGTATCTTCAAGCCACTCCTCTCCTTTTGCTCGCGCTCCGACTACCAATAATAAGACAGCTACATTCCGATCTATCCTATCTTTTATAAACCAAAAAGCCAGTAAGCATTTCGAGTGGATGCAAACAAGAAGTTATAGGACGTATTTCACTAACAGAACAGTAAAGAAGTGAAAGGTCAGTCTCTCTTCTCCTTATACGCTCTTCGTTGATCACTTCTGCTTAATTAAAGCACTTCTCTTTCTCGCTTTCTAGGTTTCGGAATAGAATAGGCAGTTCTTGTGAACGACTCCGATGCTATTGCTATTGAAAAAGAAGAAGACGTTGGAGAAATAAGCGATGCTGCTAAGATCCCAGTCGATTTAGCTCTTGGGGGAAGGAAAGAACAAAGCCTTATCTTTTTTGAATCGAGATTGCCTTGGCTCTTCCTAAGAAAGTCAGCCTTTCATGGCTGCCCCCCGGGGGGTTCACCTTGCAGCAGTTCATCGGATTCTTAGATATATTCGAAGTACCTTTTTTCGAGCCGTCGTTTTTTCCGTCATCGTCCTCTTTAGAGTTGCGTGCAACTACTGATGCCGATTGGGCCGGAGATCCTTCAGATAGGTGCTCAACTACAGGCTTCTGTCTTTTTTGGGGAGACTCTCAACTATCTTGCTTGGAAGAGCAAAAAGCAAGAGACTGTTTTCCAGTGCCGAAGCGGAGTACCGTGCCATGGCATACACTACTGGAGAGATTGTATGGCTCCGTTGGTGACTTTCTGATCGCAGGTTTCATTTGAAGACCCCAACGCCATTTTTTTTCGCGCCATTCAGATTGCGTCAAATCCGGTGTTTATGCAATAGTGTCATTTTAGGCCAAACATATCGAAGTTAATTGCTACTACGTTCGTAGAAAACTTCTTGATGGCACCATCTCATTACCTTTTTTTTCCCTTCGACGAATTTCGGCTATGACCAATGCCCCACCTAGCTGAATAGGCGTAACAAAGCTACCTGAAAAAAAGCAAGGGATTGCATCGCCTTGGATTGAAATCGACGAATTGCGTTTTGCCAGATGGATTCTTTAGAAAGATTCTCCGGATAAAGTCAAGTATAATATTTCGAATCTAAATAAAGGCGCATACGTGGGCGGGAAGGGGGCCCCACTACTTCTTCATTCAGGGGGGGGACTAGCCTCATGACTTCCCACTGGGCGAGAGGTGCACCTAACCCACCTACCCACTCATCAATCACGGTGTTCAGCTGACTTGCACAGAAAGACCCCTATTGTATAGTCATTCGGCGCCCCATCTTTTGACTGTTGTAAACTAATCTTTTCAATGTTCGATTCTACTCTATGTTAGAACATATCTTTGAATGCTATTCCGATCTAAGTGGTCCTATTCCGTGTCCCGTGCTAGGAAGCATTACTCCTCTTTTCATTCCAAATTCAAGAATACGACCGATACGATTGATTGGTCTGTGCGCTTCTCTTATGACTTTTTTTTATCCCCCTGTTCCTCGGATACAATTCGATCCTTCTACAGCCAAATCTCAATTTGTGGAAAGCCTTCGATGGCTTCCTTATGAAAACATCCATTTGTATATGGGTATAGACGGTCTTTCATTATTCTTCGTGATATTGACCACATTTCTGATCCCTATTTGCATTTCAGTGGGTTGGTCTGGTATGAGAAGTTATGGGAAAGAGTATATTACAGCATCTCTAATTCGTGAATTTCTAATGATCGCCGTGTCCTGCATGCTGGATCCTCTACTATTCTATGTTCTTCCCGAAAGCGTGCCAATCCCTATGTTGTGCGGAGCTGAGCATCTTCTATTCGCTGGGATAAAGCTTTTCCTCTGCAGGGGCCTTGTGCAGTAAACCCCCTACGGGCGGTCCTCCGTCGTCGTAAAGTCGTAAAGGTCCCCGCGAAGCTTTCGGGAAGAGGGGTAGTCTTGTGCGTAAGCATAGCATTTCTGGTCGAACCACCGAACCACACATCTTTTTTTGGTGGGAGGGTACTCCGAGTAGTGGGTACCTCGTAGGACCTCGACCCGCCTACTCGGGTCTTGTATGGATATGCAGGAAGGGGTGCTCCTAGGTGTGTGTAGGGGTGTGTTTGTTCGCGAGAATGGATTCCTCGTCAAGTCAGGGGGGTGTGGACACACTTGCGCGAATTCGGGTAAGGGCTACAAGGGAGAAAAAGAAAGGAAACTGTACCCGACCAGGGATGGACGTAAACTCGTAAGCTACCGAGGGTAGGGATAATCGTCCAGGTCTTATTGTTAAACAAAAAAGCCGCCCCGCCACAGCAGGCAGGTTGGTTCCTCTGTCGTCGCCGGGGAGCTCTTGGCGAGGAGACCTTAGGATAAGTTGCTAAAACAAACGGAGGGGAGGATCGACCCGTTCAGTAGAATTCCGAAGAAAGACTGTTGGCAGCAGGTGGAGACATTTCTTCGGCCCCCTTCAAAAGAAATGCGGGCAGGGTAGAGCTCGGCAGAGGGTTCGAGAATAGGGTAGGGTCCTGTCCTAAAGATGAAGATCAAAAAAGGGGCGGGTCCCTTTATGCATGCATCTCCGTACAAGTGGAGGCCGGAAAGATCAAAGCAATTGAACCGCTCACATCACAGTAGTCGTAGTTGCGTAAAGGCCGTCAGTCGGGGGGCGACCATAACATAAGGCAATGACTTTCACAGATCTCTCTCTATCTATAGATATCTAGAGAGAGAGATCTGCTGCGTGAGCAACCCGACTGTGCGTTACATGTGCTCTACAGGCCGCACTCAATCTTTCTTCCCAACGAGCCCATTTTTCTTGATTTGGAAGACGGGCGGGTTCGAAAGGAAGGGTTTTTGACGGTCGGGCCCCCTACCACTAGTCCGGCTAGCTAGTGAGCGGTTCTTTCGGGCGGGAAGCAGGCCGGGCCCTACGGGCGGGCATCTCCCGCTACGCAAGCAGCATTGTTCGCCACCACCCGAGAAGCAAAAGATTCGAGAGTCAAGGCGGAAAAGACAAGCATAGCATAGTGGTCTAATGACAAGGGCCGACGACGGAAGCTCGGGACGGAGCCGTATGATGCGGAAGTCTCACGTACGGTTCCCTGAGAAGGGAGTGGCTACCCACTGGAGCTTCGACCAAGCACCACCGGTCAATTCCGCTTTGGGGCCACCCCTTACTCTACCATTATTATAGGGGTATGGGGTTCGAGACAAAGAAAGATCAAGGCTGCATATCACTTTTTCCTATATACTTCACTTGGATCCGTTTTTATGCTATTAGCTATTCCGTTGATTCTTCTCCAAACAGGAACCACCGATTCACAAATCTTATTAACCAAAGAATTTAGTGAGCGGCGCCAAATCTTTCTATGGATTGCTTCTTTCGCCTCTTTCGCCGTCAAAGTGCCTATGGTACCAGTTCATATTTGGTTACCCGAAGCCCATGTAGAGGCACCTACGGCTGGATCCGTCATCTTGGCAGGAATTCCTTCAAAATTGGGAACCCACGGGTTTTTCAGATTTTCAATACCCATGTTTCCCGAAGCGACACTTCGTTCCACTCCTTTCATTTATACTCCAAGCGCGATTGCTATAATATATACTCCCTCGACCACTTCAAGACAGATCGATCTTAAGAAGATCATTGCCTACTCCCCAGTAGCCCATATGAATCTGGTGACTATTGGTATGTCTAGTCGGGCGGCGGCCGTTAGGTCACCTATTTTGAGTTATGGACACACAAGCAAGGCCAAAACATGTGTGCCGGGCGTGCGACCCATCAACCTACTAGCAATGGGGGAGAAAACATAGCATGTCGCAACAAAAGCGTCGATTCGAGGCGTCAGCAAAACACTGCCGTCTGTTCCAAAAACAAAACCCCTTAGCGCCCCGGGACGGGAGTGGGGGACGGCCCTACGCGCAGACAGCAGCAGCACCGGCTCTACGAAGTCCGAATCGAATCTTTCTGTTGGCTTTCCCGTTCATAAGAATTGTTGGGCGCGGCGAAGCGAGCGCTTCTAGCTGTTTCGCTTGCTTCTTTCTTATTGTGGCGGCTATTATGGCGTGGCGGAAATGAACGAAAAGCGAGATGAACGTTATTTTCAAATCGATTGATAGATGGCCTGATCTGTTCTGATAGATCGAAAGAGTAGGAATGGATAGAGAAGAGGGAATCTTTCAAAAAAAGGGGATTTCCCCTATTTCTATCTATTGATGAGACAAGATATCTATCTATTCTGGATCCATCAGAAAGAAATCGATATGTATCTGATGGAGTCTACATCGTATGTAGAGCGCCCAAGCGCTTTTTTGGCCAGCTCAGTTCTCTTATCCATCGGTCCAATGCACTGGGCTCATCTCATGGAGGGAAAAAGCAAATGTAGTTGTGTTGTTGTTGTTCGCCGCCTCGACGCATTCCCCGGCATCGTCCCACACAGAAAGAAAGAGCGCGGAGCCCCGGCCCGACCTGTAGGTCCGCTAACGTAAAGCGAGGAGTTGAGCCTGAACTGGCGAACCGAAGTCACTTTCGTAACCATACTTCCTACAGCTAACACGTGTCCAGTCCAGCGGGAACGCGCAGCGCAAACGAACGTGAGCTGCTATACCGAATCCCCCGCTGGCCATCGGGGACCGAGTGGTAAGGCCATGATCTGCAGGGGAACGGATCACTCATTCTTCTATTGGGGACAGGTGCACGAACGACAACTCCAAACGTCACACATCCGCCGCCTACCGGACGTTTAGGTGGCACCAGCGAGATCCAGCTAAGGTAAGGAACTTCGTGTCGCGGCTGCTCCACTCCGCTGCGGTCTCTTGAACTGAACTTCGTTGCCTTCCCGCGCGCGAAGCGAATGGGCGCTGTGCCGTGGGTCAGTTTCGGGGCGGGGGGCGGAGAGAGACCAGAAGAATGATTCATTTGGATCGACGAGCCATTTCGTGAATCAATGGAATGTGTTTCTATCCATATCTATTCTATCTTTCTATGCCGGGCCATAGTGAAGTCTTTTATGGCATGATATAATCGCGCCTAGTAGCCACATATCAGCTGCGCTCAATATGTGGGATTTCCGTTGGATCAGATCTTTCGCTTTGACGAAAGCTTTTGGACCTAGCGAAAAGCACTCTAAGCCTTCGCGCAAGCAAGCAAAGTAGAAGCAAGACGAGGAAGCGGAGCTGTCGTAGAAGCGGTAGCTTCCCCCGACCTACTACAATACAAGAGTCGCGACCATGAAAAAAAAAGGCCTTTTTCCGGGCCTATTAGTTTAAGGGCTGCTCGCCCCCTACTCTTCAAAAGGGCGATTCAAAAGAAAGGCGAACAGGGTTGGTTTGGCAACAAGCAGACGGCTCTCTATCATAGTAGCAAGGGGGCTGTTCGCCTTAACTACTTAACTTAAGTACCAAAGCAAAGGCCTTTCATAAGGGGGCTGTTCACTACAAGCTATCAGCGCTGTCTTAGATTGAACGGCAAAAAAAAAGAAAAGATAAGTCGACGTTCAATCTCTAAGGCGGGTTTCAGCTGATAACGGAATAGTGTTCGTGTCCAAAGGTCAAAAAAAAAGCCCCGCACTTCTAGAGTTCGCTGCTTTTCCCAGGCCGGAGAAGGGCAACTACTGATTGATCGCCTTTGTTTGATATGTGTTCAATTCAGTACAATACAAACTACAACTACACCAAAGCGGAAGGGCCACTCACTATAGAAGCTGGAAGTAGCCTAGCCCTAGCCTATAGTATAGTATAGTAGAGTAGAGTATAGTAGAGTAGAGTAGTCGGCCTAACCGTCATGGTCACGACATTTAGAATTGATATATGATTTTACGGGAGTCAGAGACTACCACGGAATCCATCCATAAACCGTCACCCCGGTGACCTTCGTCACCAAAGCGTCACGACAGTTTCCAAAGGTTCCCCGTCATCTCATCTCCAGTGGGGGGCCCAAGAAGTCGGAGCACGTAGGAATGCCGACCACTACATAAGCCGCTGGCGGAGAAAGCTCTTCGAGCTTCCCTTCATTCGCTTCGCGGGAGTCGCACACAGCACATAGCTGGAAGTCAGAGGGCCCGTACTACCTGCCTAACCCTTCGCTCCGAGGGACCGTAGAACGGAAAGCGCCTTCTAAACAACTCGGCAGAAGGGAAGGGGCCTATGTATTTGCATGACCCCTGCAGATTTGACCCTACCTACACCCGGAGCCAATCCCCTAGCGGTCCTGCCACCACGCCGCAGAACGGGAGCTCGTGTGGAACCTTGGATTTCTGGCGTAACAGCGGTGGAACGTAACAAAATATTACGGCCGCGTAACATAGGGGCCTACGCTACGGGGAACTCGGCCAAAATATGGACACCCGAAGGGCCCGGCACGCACAATCCTATCCTATCCGAGCCCGTCATTGCACTTCGGACAGCCGTCCGTAGCATCATAAGGAGCACCTCCCTTTCGAGGTACCCAAATGGTACGGTCTTTATTTGTGTTGTTGGTTGGTCTTTCTCAACGTGGTGTATAAGCACGAAAAACCATTCTTTACAAGTGCGGGCCGTTCACATGAAAGAAAAGAAGAAATCCTTTCTTCTTTTCTTTCGGTCGGGCGCATTTCTAAAAATCCTCCAGGATCACAAGTGGAACGCTAAGCAAGGGTGGGGAGGCTGCGAGCGGAGCGTCGAACAGAAAGAAGCAAGCAGGGGAGAGTAAACGTGTTGCCGTAGCGCGCCGGAGAGCAAGCGTAGGCAACCCTAGTTTAAATAAGGCTACTATAGTAGCTAGCTAGCGTTTTTAAGCTGGCTGCGTTTTGTAGCGCGCGTACTCTTCTGTGGAGTCGCACGGAACGAGCCTTGTCTTCCCTCCAACGACTAGCTCCCGTTTCTTGTTCCGGTCTGACAACGACCCTTCTCTTGTCGTGGAAGGACTTCCGCCTGTGGTGTGGTCCAACCCATGGGCGGAGTCGCCCTCATCCCCCCATTGCTCAGTGCTCCCTGCAGCTTCGCTGGGCTTTACCCGCGTGGACGCGGGCTTCTATAAGAGAATGAGAAGCTCTCTCTTAAGAATAAAACGCGAACCGCGCGGAGCCCACCCGAGTTCGTTTTCTGCCGCCACTGGGTGGCCGCTGGGGAAACACAGCCCGGCCCCCTCTCGGGAAACGGGGGTGGGGGTCCAACAAGCACTTGCAGCAGAGGGGGGCCCACAAGCACCCGGCCCGCCCCTTCTTATTCTGTAAAGCCGACCTCTTTTTCGCCAGTGCTGACGCAGTGCGCGCGTAGATAAGGAAAGCAAAATCCCAGTGGGGGCCGGTGCCTTTTGGAGGCCTAAACTCCTCTATTTGTCAGCCGTGGGGAACGACTTCCTTTATGTCTGAGGCGGGGTCCGGGGGATGGGCCTACCTATCCCGATAGGACCCCATAAAGGGAGCAGTTGAGAGGTTCCATATTGCCGAGCCGAAGGGCAGAACTTCTGTACGTGATCGTAGTATGTCACGTCGTCTCGTCCTCGCAGCATCGAAGAGTACCTATGCACTATGTTCCGGTTCACTGATAAGGAAGATAGAGTTGGGGTGGGGGTCTACGATGTGATACTATAGTATGCCCCGGGGAGAAAGATGCGCAACTCAAAACGGAAGCAGGAACCGTGTTGTCAAAAATGTCGGGGGTTACAGATCTCTGATACTACCATCGATCCGACAGAGCGGAACGACCAGAAAAAGAAGTGGAGTTAGAAAGCCGTATGATAGGTGGTAACTATCTTGTACGGTTCGGGGGGTAATCGGCGTACTCCGGGGGAATATTTGGCTCTATCGAACATACAGGGAATTGGAGGTAGCATTCCACCGATGTCAAGTCATGGACTGGTTCCTCCAGCCCTTTTTCTATGTGTTGGTGTTCTATATGACCGACATAAGACTCGACTTGCGTCATATTATGGAGGTTCAGTGAGCACCATGCCGAATCTCCCTACCATTTCCTTCTCTTCCACTTTGGCCAATATGAGTTCACCTGGCACTAGCAGCTTTATCGGGGAATTTCCAATCTCAGTAGGAGCTTTCCAAAGAAATAGCTTAGTAGCCACATTAGCAGCGCTTGGGATGATTTTAGGCGCGGCGTATTCCCTTTGGCTATATAATCGTGTGGTTTCTGGAAATTTCAAACCCGATTTCCTCCATAAATTCTCCGATCCAAATGGCAGAGAAGTTTCCATATTTCTACCTTTTCTTGTTGGAGGGGCGACCGTCCGTTGAACTACCAAAAAAGGGTCAAAACCAATGTGATCATGACATTGTAGGTGCTTGCGATGGGACGGATGCGACTTCCCTCATAAGTAATGGGTGGCATAGCCCGTAGCAGAAGTCCCCTTTTTTGATCCATTTCTTAATGACCCCAGAGGGGCCCGGGTGGGACCGAGAGAAAGAAAGGACGGGGGGCGACCATGCATGGCACTTCTCGACCGTGTCTCCGAGGGACAGTTGAACGAGCGACTCATGAATGCAGCCGGGTCGGACGAGCCAATAACTCGAACGCGTTCGGTCCGTTTTTTGAGCAAGAATCACAGCGTTACCTTACCTTCACCATGATACGGACTCCAAGTTCTTATGGCAGAGCACGAGGAGTTTCCTTCAATTTGATGATGGGAATGGAAACCAGAAGCACGACCGGGGTCTTCGTGGTCCGATATAATACTTATATATCAGTCACAGTAACGTAAGCATGATACTTTTTGGTAGTACCGGTGAACCAGATGGCCGCGGCGAGGGAATCTGGGACGGAGGACTCGTAATATCTCTATAGATCTGGCAAAGGCGAAAGACCCCCTAACGTCAGGGGCTGACCGCTGAGCTCACTCTGGCCTCGCAGGGCGGGCCGGAGTGGGTGCGAGCTGGAGCTGCCATAGCTTATGGCTAGAGCAATAGGAGGGGGCCCCAGCAGAGAGAACAGTCAGGATAACGAGCGCTCCGCCCGCTTGGCGGGCGGCAGGAGCAGCGGGCAAGTGCTTGGTAGGCCAACAGCCCAGTGAACCGGGCGGGGCACTCGACGAAAGGGGGGCACACTGAGCAAGTACGAGAAATTGGCCCCGCTCCGCTTTCTTAAATAAAAGCAAGGACCGCTACGGGAGGTCGAACCAAGGACCTATGGAAGTCGGGGCTCGTCCCCGGTAAATATTGGATCAAACAATAGGGGCTTTAGTCAGGAAAGCAGCACTGACCTTTTTTTTTCAAGACAATAGGTACTGTTCCCTACCGAGACAACGGACACTCTCAACGGATCCTCCACGCGCTGGGCATACCATACCTCTTCCGTGCGTCTTTATCGTGGCGGGAACAGAACAACAGGGAAAGACCCGGCCGACCCGCCCAGGGCTCGAGGGCGAGCCATACGAGAGTGAGTCGAAAGGCTTCTGTTTCCGTTCTTGGTTTGGTTCGGGCCCCTCTCGATCTTTTTCGTATAAGGGAAGGGGGAAGGAGTCTAAATCCATGGAAATTAATGAACCAATCATTGATTTACGTTGCACATGACACGATCAATTCGACTCGACGGTCCGGCGCTAATAGAAGTCGCTTACTCTCCGTCTAGCGAAGGTGCCAGGGCAGGGCTTTTTTCGTAGTAATAGTGGGCGGGTCTCATGAGATCTAATCTATGCCGGCCGTCGGAATCAAACGAAGGTCGAAGGACCATTCGATTCATTAAGGGGGACGGCCTATTTGTTTGTAAGGCGGGGGGGAACCACTATGGACGAGACCTCCCGGCCTCGATTCTTTTGCATAGTCCGGAGGCCGGCCGCAGCAGAGCTGCGGGGCATAGCGGCGCCCTCGCCTGGCGCCATTCCCGGACCTAGCAGCAGACGGGCGGGCCGGGCCTGAATTCAGAGCGGACCAGACTCTTCTTTGTTTCAGCTGCTCCCACGCACGCAGACCGGAAGATCTCAGTTGTCCTGGACTAGACAAGTACGTAGAGATCTTCGTGGAACCAGGGAGGGAGTCTCAATCGATCTTTTCTAGGATTCCAACTCAGGCCACGCACGGAGATTTTTCCAGTTGAGGGCTCGGCTCCCCCGACTCTTAAAGGTTAGGTTACTACCTGCCTCTACGGAAGAGGTGTACTTTGTACCGCCCTACGGTCATATAGATCGGAACCCGGAGCGAGTTGAACGAAAGCCCTACCCACAGCTACAACTACTGGCGCTTCAAAGGGCTTAGATTCTAAGGGCGCTACTGGGGTGTAAGCCCCGAAAGCCTTTGGTACTTAAGTAGGGCGAGCAGCCCTTAAACAAAATCAAAGGCGCGACCATCCCCTATTTCTGCATTTCATTCTCTATTTGGCCCGCCTCATGAAAAATGAGAGGCCTATTGATTCGAAGTAACTACGAAAGGGTCGGTCAATAGCATAGCTCTTTCCCGGGTCTCCTTTCGAAGGAAAGGCCTTCGCATTCCTAATCCGGTAGGGCCGGACGGCTTTGTTTGCCCCAGCTTGGCGAATCGCATCCCCGCGCCGCCCCTGACCGTTCTCGCGAAGTCTTTGCAACGGCTGGGAAACCGGTCTACGAAGCGAAGCCTATTGCCACGCCGACCATCAAATACGAGATTGGGCCCCTTCTCAAATCTTTGATGGAATGGCCCAGCCCAATAAAGGAAGGTTAACGTACGCGATGCGTTCCATTTGTACGAATCGCGAACATACCACGCACGACCGGACGTAGAGCCAAAATTCACTGGCAGACCGAGTCGAGCGCAGGTGCCAGATCCTAAAAGTAGAGTCTCGATCAGCCTAGTGCACCAACCACGTGGTACGACGGGCACTCAAAGACCTGGCGAATGATGGCCCACCCCACCCAAGAGCGCTTATGTCATATGGGAACTCATGGCTGGAAACAATCCTTATGGTTTTGATATCCGGTAAGAATAATAAGAAAGAATCAAAGTCCAGGTTGGTTGGTGAGCCTAGTGATAGGAGACTATCTAGCTTGGTTCGGAGAGCACTTGTTGGGTTAAAGATTTCTTTTTTGCTAAATGTTACGGCCTAAATGCTGAACTATTGACCCTACTTGTTCGGATGGGTGTTCACCCCAAAGTGTTCCCGGACTGCATGCATACATCCGTAAGTAACTTAGTGCAACATGGCAAATTTCATTGAGAGGAATCAGCAAAGAAAAGAAAAACAGGTCTTAATTATTAATGTGTATTTGAGAGATTGTCCTCGGGCTGAGGAGTGTCCACATGAGTTCGTTGAGGTGTCTACACGTCTGCGGCCCTCTTTTCTATTCTGTCGAGAGTTCGGATTGCTCCACCTAAGTAGAACGAAAAGGAGGAATTGGAAATTCAAAGGGGCTCGCCGAAGATGGACAGGAAGCCTTGGTTGACGACCTTATGAGAGGCTAGGTACAATAGCAAAAGGGAAATCAGACTCAAGCCCGCATAGAGCAGAAGATGTGGTTGACGATAGAATGGAAGGAGACCCCACCAACCCTTTTTGATTGAGCTATTGAGGGCTCAAAGCGGGCAGAAAAGGAAAAGGCTTCCGTCGCGGGAACTGGCTTTCGAATCGCGTAAGCAGGGTACCCTAGGAAAAAAGACGAAGGATACTGGTGCTCGGCAGCAAGCAATAGCTGCCGCAGTCGCAGTAGCAAGGCAAGAATGAGAAGGGAAGCCCCGATGCATACATACAAGAAAATCGCAATTGGATAGCTATTACCCAGTCGGGTAAACGTCGGAGAGGAATGAATAGACAGCAAAGGAATGGTTTTCTAGCGGTCTTTCTGAAGCAAGGGCTAAAGGGTGGAAAGCAAGCCAAGAAAGAGTAGGGGTTTGCATCGGCCTTAAGGAATAGTGAAAGCGGTAGTCTCACCCGGAGATCCAAAAGCCCCAACATGTCTGGGAACGAGCATTCATAGGCGCAGTGCCCGGGAGCAGAGAAAGTCCTTTATGAACCGGAATTCTATCCCTTGAACCTTAAAGGCAGAGTTCCCTGAAACTGAAAGAGGTATCGTTCAACTCGACCAGTCCTTTTTCCTAACCCTCGGGAGCTAGGAGTCCAGGCTAAGCAGTTGAAGATTCGGAGGTAAAGAGACATACGGGGTCGAAATCGATGGTCAAGTCAGGCTAAAGCCTATGACTGGCAACAGAACCACATGAATTGTCTAGCACGCATTCCAATATAGAACTAGACAGACAAAGTGACGAAAGAATATCTGTACAACTTTTGTCAACACTCAATACTGGAAAGTCGGCAAGATCGAGCCAAGGGAGAAGGCAAGGTGAGGAACGTTCATACGGGGACTAAGCAACCAGGGGCTAATAGTCATGTCACAAGCGTCATATTATCTTCAGACTTTCCAATGTCCAATCGACAAGGAGAAAGGGGAGAAAGCAAGGTTGCGGAAGCCGAGTATGGATTTTTAGTTAGACCAAATTCAAGAGTGGAAAATTCCGCCAAAGAAAGGATCTATTTCATTCATTAGTATCCCGTAGATTTCTATCTTCTGAATTGAGAGCCCCGAGACTTTGATCAATATGAATGAGGAGCAGCCTCTCAATAGTGAATAAGGCTTCCAGAAGAGTTTGAAATGAAGGGAGTAGAGCTTCTTTCAAGGTATTTTGGAACCGCTTGAAGAAAACAAGTATAGTGTTAAGCGTCCTTTCTTTCTGGAATAAGACCATAGGGGATGCAGCTCTTTCTAACTACAGAAAATCACTCTTTTCTTTCTCAAACATGGCGCAAAAGGGGCCCGGTAGCTGCCTGAGTTATTATTCCCTTCCACGATGCTCGATTCCGAATCAAGCGAAGCGATATATTAATCAAACCAGTAAGCGTCAGTAAGGGACGTCTTCTTTCTTCGGCATCTACCCGTAAGAAAAGAAAACCAATCAGTTGTCGGCGAGATCAAAAAGAAGGCATTCAAACAGGCAGGAGCCTCCCCACCTCTTCGGGTGGGTCTCTTCTCGGCAGTCAGGGTTTTCTCCTTTGACCAACCGGTTCAATTAGTCATTTAGTCAGCCCTCGCGAGTCACACTGAAGTGACGACCAAGGAATGACCAAGCTTAGCGAGGCCTTGCCTAGCTCAGCGAAGGTTCTCGAGTTCGGGCGCATCTCGTACTCTCGTGAAAAGCCTGAAGTGATCCCCATCTCAGCAGATTCCCTTTCTTACCCCTCCATTTGACTATAAAATGGATTTCGATGCTTATGGCAACACGATCAATCATTCGTCAGCGGGCAGCCATTCATTGCCATCAATTAGTTGAATCCAAGATTCCATTCCTGTGTCTCTTCCATCCCCTTTCTCCTATGGGTCGATCTATTTATTGATAATGTTGAAGAATCGATGAAACGATTTCATCGCCTTCCCTTTTCTTGACAAACAGAGCGTAGTCGGCCTTCCTACGCTGACGAATGCCTCCTTGGTTCAGGAACGAACCCACATTTCCTTCGGGGAAGTTCCGATTCTGCCCCACGATGAGTAGGTGGAGGGGATACCCCCAAAGACCTTGTAGTAGGGGGGAACGTCCCTCGACGACGCTCACCCCCCATCAAAGTGATGGAAGCTACGCAGTGTTGGAGACAACGTATTCACGTAAGTTTCATTTTGTCCATATCACTAATGGCCTTCGACCGGCGGGTAGGAGGGTTCCCGCTGCGGTGCTGTTCCCGGCCTGGCCCTGTCCTTCCTATCTCGCTTGTACCTTCAATCAAAAGAATCGAGGAATAGATATGGCTGGCAGGTGCGGTAGACCGAACACCTTCTGAATCAGCGTGGAGGTGACATGAAGCTCCTTGCCCATTGAGTGAAAGCATCCATCCCAGTAAGAAAGATTCTCCGACCCCACAACCTGCGGGAACTTCCACCAGCCCCAGGCGGCTACTGATCTTTCGGAGCCTAAGAGTGGGCTCCATTACCTTTTTGCAATCTTCGGCTTGCCTTTATGGTTTGCTTGAAGCAAGAACAATTGATGAGTGAGCAGTGGAACCAATCTCCAATCCCGAGGCGAAACAACCAACCGGTCTTTTGAGCAATACAGAAAAAAAATACGATGCTTGCAGGTAGGGATCCCAGAGCAGCTTGCTCGGTCTTTTGTTTGAGGTTTTTCTTCGTGCAACAGGAGTACTTAGTATAGGAACGGACCCGAACAGGAAGATAGTCGATCACACAGAGTCGTAGAATCACTGAACGAGTCTTCGTGTGACGAAGTCGGATCGAAAGTGACATAATATACCTCCTCCGAACCCTCAACAATAGAACGCGTGTGTTCCCAGTAGGGATTCTAACGGAGGAGTTTGAACTCCATTTTGGAAGAGCGCTCCGCGTGTTTTTTTCCTATCTAGTCTAGAACCCCCTAGTCGTGAGAAAGAGCCGCTCTACCCCAAATCAAGAATTTTCAAAAGAAAGAAGGAGGAAATAAATAGGCGATCTCGCCAGCATGAACCGTCAAATTTTCACCTCCCCTGGATGAACAATCGACAAGCCAGACATTATTTTCAAAATCCAATTTGACGATATGATTCCGGAGGAGAATACATGTCCACGGAATTCTATCAATATCTTATTTCCAGAGGCACTGTTCATCAGAGATCTTGTGCGTATACTTCTGGAAATAGCTGAGAGGAAAAATAGATACTTATTGGAAACGATTATAGCTATGATGTTTGGGATGAATGTACCTCGTTTGGGTAGAAGCTGTGTTGACCGCAACATACTTGATCAATCGCATACCGTCTAAGTTCTTGCTGGAAGCATCCCTGACTACTCTTATTTAAAAGTATTTTGCTGCTGTTCATATTCTCTTTTTTTTTGAGTTTCTTTAAAGAAAGCGAGCTTAACGAAACAAGCGAAGCGAGCAGCAGGAACAGATCGGTAGTAGAGGGTAACGAAATAGAGACTCAGAGAAAGATCAGAAGCGAAATTCGGCAAGGAGAGAACCCAGGTGACGCCTATTGTAGTGTAGCACCTGGGGCCGCACGACTCAGACAGACTCTCTACCCGTGCGCGTGTCTATTTCGCTTTAGGAGGTCTCAGAGCGGAGTTTTGGGTAAATCCCTTTCGATGTCTTCCCAGTGAAGGAGAGCCGTCTTCATGGGGCCTCAACGATCCCGGTGGCGATGTCCAAAGCGTGACGGACCAGGTAAAATTGAGGCATTTTTATGTGGAGATAGGTCTCCGGTTTGTAAACCGAATGTTTCACCTGGCGACTCCAGACGCATTTGAGTCCTGGAACCACAGCCATTCAACGGGATTCGAAATGCCAAGGCTCGAAGACCTCTGGGACATGGAACAGTACTTTAATTAAAGCTGTTCGTGCCCCTTTTGACGACCAAGTCACAATGGCAACAATGTATCTCTCTGGGGATGCGAAGCTGTGGTGGCGGACGCGATATGAGGACGTGCTGGAGGGCCGTTGCGAGATCAACGCCTGGGAGGAACTAAATAGGGAGCTCAAGGAAAGGAGCAGTTCTTGCCTGGGAACGTTGCATGGCTCGCACGAGAGTCCCTGATGCAGACCGGAACTGTTCGAGAAAATCAAAGCGGACCATGGGGGACTGACCCGAGCTATAGACAAAGAAGGACTTTGATAGATAGAATAAGGCACTCAGACATCAAAAAGAGGGCTACTTCACT
>UESW01004710.1:625000-647500 GCA_900491605.1 Calamus simplicifolius | reverse complement strand
AGAAAAGGGAATCAAAACCTTTCCTACGATCTTGCTTCTCTTATGAAATTTCGTTTTTGATCGAGGGCGGTACACTTCTCCCCAATATGAGATAGGTTGCAGCTATAGTCAGAACTCCAACTGGGCCAATTGCGTAATTATGACCTGAGGAAATCTATCCATGGCAGAAGCAAAAAATCAAGCAAGTCAAGAAATAGAGCAAAGAAAGGGGCTCCCCATAGAAATAGTTAGGTCTTGGTTCCCCGCCTACTCCTCGAATGGCTCAACATCATCCTACTCCAAGTGATTGCAACCACATAGTTTGCAACAAAGCCTCATTTCATAACAACAAGATGGGTAGGGGGTTCCGTTGGCTCTGCTTGCTTATCACTCTGTCTATTCTTTTGTCCGTCAAATAGCTCGTCTCCCCGCCTTCTCAGGTCCTTGTCTCTCGTCAACATAATACTCCTCCCGCTTCTGTGGTTCAGCCTCACTGGATCTCGGCAACAGCCGATTTCTCATGGGCCCTCTCTAAATTCCCTCTTCGTTTGTTTTGTTTTGGGTCGCTCCATCACTCACTCCGCTATAAGAATTGAGTAAGCCGATCCCGACTTCTCATAGACTGGATTGTCAGAATTTGCTCGCAAACAAACTTGCTTCTTGCCCATGTACTCACAAATTGGATTTGAACCAATATCGACGCGAGTTCGGTTTGTCTGCAAGACTCAATCAAAGTAGTTCGTCCCCCTTCTCAAGTTCCGGATGGCAGCTCTTGAACTTGGTGTTCCCTATTCTAAGACATCAAGACCGGCTTTGGCATCGACTTAAGCTTCCACTTAGGCACCTTCTTTAGCTTGAACTTCGACTTAGGTTTCGACTTCAGCCTCGGCATCGTTCTCTCTTTCTTATTCTTCATCCGAATCCTATTTCTTCCTCCTTGGAGCTCCCGAACCGGATGGTTTAGTTGTTCGTGGGGTTTGCCTATATGCATGTATTTTCTTTCTTCTCTAACGGTGGAGCATAGTGAAAATAGAGCCGTTTAAGCCACGAAGTGCCCTCTCTTAAGGTCTTTGCCTATCGGGCTAGATAAACTTACCTTTCTCTGCCCTAGGCATGTTCCATTAAAGCCGTTTAGGGAAGGTAAGCCATGTCAGGACGAGACATCACCATTCCTGGATTCGGGCAATGGGACAGGTTCACCCAAGAAGGGGAAAAGGAAAGGAATGTAATAGAATAGGCGCGTTGGCTCTATAAGAGAAGAGAAGAGATCGAACCTAAGAGCAGAGAAAGCAGCTGAAACCCGGCAATCCCCACTCGCTTCCTATGCTTGAAAGGATCAGGGACAGAGGGACAGACGGAAGTCGATACAAGCAAGCAGAATGACTAACCAAAGTACGTTCAGTTTCATCACCCGGGCCGGACCGGACCGACAACGGAAGCCTAGCACTAAGTTCAATCTCCAGCGACAACGGTCCCAAATGCATGAA
This sequence comes from Calamus simplicifolius, assembly GCA_900491605.1. Lineage (NCBI taxonomy): Eukaryota > Viridiplantae > Streptophyta > Magnoliopsida > Arecales > Arecaceae > Calamus > Calamus simplicifolius. The sequence continues at coordinate 646,034 of UESW01004710.1, read as the reverse complement.
CGACGAATTGCCCGCCAACTATGGACGGTATAGAAGATTCACTTCGCGCATACACTGAGAACACGGCATAGCCGCACCCCTTATAAATAACAAGGCCATTGCTTGGCTGCTTTCTTAAGTGAATTGGGGTCAATAGCAGGTGTGAAGCAAGAAGGAAGAGAGAGGCCTGTGCACAAGCTTGATGTTCAAAAGCCCAGGATCAGAGTGCTTCGCCCTAGAACTTGTAACTCGATTTTCATTGGTCGCTCCTTGATTAGAGCATGGCAATTCGATTCAGATTTGGCAATCAATTAAGAAAGAGCTACCCGAGCTCAAGAGACAGCTTTGAGTCTCTCCCCCGGGTTCTGAGAAGAGCTGGTTTATGGGGCACCGGGCTAGCTCGCAAAGAGAAGTGAAAGAGAAGTTGAATCATAAAGATCGAGACAGCACTGACTGGGCTGCCCTTTTAGGTCAATAGGGCTAGTTTATGCGCTTTCTTTTTCAGTCTAAGATCGAAGTGCTTCGCTCTGGAAAGGGTTCGAACGTCGACTAGGATATGGGGCGCAACAACCGAACTATTTGATTAAGACTTGACCCTTCAATTGAGTATAAGTCAGCAAGCAGCTTCCCCATCACCTCCTCCAGGTCAGGATGGCACCTCTTGCAAGATTCGTATTCTTCCCAGCTCCCAACCTGCCCTTCGCCAGTTGGAAATAGAGGCAAGAGGTCGCCCAAACCCGTGTTTTTTGCTTTCAAAGTGCTCATCTCTTCGCTCTCCTCCCTTCCGCTTCGCCCCTTTGATTCTTTGCCCTCGAATACCTTCATTCCAGATTTCCATACTAAGTCAGTCTTCCTTGGGCTTGGCTGGCCCACTAGAACAGTACCTGCTATCGTACCTAAAGCTAAAGGCTGCCATTACTCAATGACTTTTACAGTAAGAAAGGTGAGTTTCGCTTTCCAAATCTCTTTCTTTAACGAGACTGGCATAAGGAATTAAGGAATTACCGGCCTAAGGAATAGTCAATTAAGGAATTACTGGAATAAGCGGAGAAGAATATAAGGAATAGTCCCCAGGGAATTGTCCTATCATTTGCATTATATAAGGAATTTTCCGATAACCGATAACATGTCCGGAATTCATTGTCCTTCCCTTTCTGATGTCCTATAATTTGTTCGTCCGGAGGCGGTCTTACAGGAATTGGCGGAGATAAATATCTAGGATTTCGAATTTTCGGAGGGAGAGTTTGCTCGTCCAGAAGAATTGGCAGAGGGAATTGGGGAAGTTCCAGTTCCAGGGAAAACTCTTTCCATTTTTGTAACAGCAGAGGATTGAACGGAATCGGCTAAAAACTATACGGGAATACAAATAACTGATGTCTCAACTGTCTCGGCTTCGGCTTAAGCTGCTGAATTTGCGGAGTAAGTAATTGGTAGAGAATGTCGAATTACCTCTTTCCATTGGCGGGACACCTTTTCCTATCCAAATTAGTGAAACTAAAGCTCAAAACTCTGGAATTGAATACACCTTCTCCTCTTCCTTCGAATTAGCGGAATTACAGTAATTGGCAGAATTACAGGCCTTTACAGTTAGGGAATCGGCCTAACCTGCTACATTAGAAACACCATCTTTTAAGGGCGGAGAATTGGCTAGCTTATAATTTGAATAAACAACTGCCACGGCACTTTCTTTAGCGGAATTTTGCCTTGTTCTGGGGGAAACTCTTTCAGCCCTTTCTCAAATAACTGCTACTCTTTCAATTTCAGTAAGGTCGGCTTCCGCTTAACCTGCTGAATTTGCTAGGAATACATTATTTGCGGAATTCGAAAAAGAATTTGCCTAACCAAATAGGGAATTGTCCTAGTCTTGCTCTGGAGCTGGCATTTGACTTTAGTCAACTATGGAAATTAAGGCTTCCGCTAAAAACTCTAACCTTTCATGCTCGTCTGCGGAATCTCTTGGCACAGAATTTGATCAATCAACAGGCACGGCCCTTTCATTTATCCCCGTCTCTGTTAAATAAGAATTGTCATCCCCTTTCTCTAAGTCTGGACTGGCTACCCCACCATCCCACCAGGGAATTGTTGTCCTGGCATTTGTAACAGAATAGTCGGAATTGCTTTCCGTAGCTTTTCCTATAAAATCGGATTTGCAAGCTTTACCTAAATCTTCAACTTCTCCAGAGACAAATCCGTTTTCTCAAAAAATTGTAACATACAAAGTAGAGGCCGGTCCCGCATCCTTCCTTCCCTTTTTCTAAGCCTTCTCTTTACCTTTTCCTGCTTTATCTGTTTCCAAATAAGGTGGCGGAGGAGAATTGGCTAGGCTAGGCTTCGGATAAACACCTGCGGAAAAGACCGCTGACCGCCCACCAACTACCGTGGAATCTGGCTTGTCCTTTCCTTCCCTTTCGGATGTCCCAGAATTAGCAGAATTGGAAACAGGTTCTGGAGAAAACTCTTTAACATGTGAAAATGATGGCACAATAGCAAACGGCCTACTTATACGGCTTGGCTTCGTTATCGCTCCTATGTAATGGTCGGCCTAAAAACGAGTTCTTTATTATTTGTCGGTGCAGTTGCTAAATCAGCACAATTATTTCCCGGGGCATGTAATCTGAGTTTTTCGATCCCAAAATCCCTTCTCGAGGGAAATCCCTTCTCGTTGACTTTCCCTTCTCGAGCTAAGCTATTGAAATCCTATGGTAAAGAAAAGCACTTCCTTCCTTTGAGAAAACGGGAACAATACAGACTGCTTTAAGAGATGCGGAATATAAGGCCTAAGGTAAATAGTATTTAGAAAGAGAATTGGAAGATGGAATAGCAGATTCGGAATTAGAAAGAGGTTCTGGAGCGGGAATTGTTGGCGAAGATCAAATATGGTAAGTTCCCGGGGATGGTGCTGGCACTGCTACATCTTCTAATTCGTCTCAAAACTCTGTAACTGCCACTTTCACTCCGGCATACCTAGCATTTCCCCTCTAATCAAATACCTCGGCTTCGGTCGGCTCAAAACTATGCCTTTAATGGCACAACTTAAGGTGGCGGAATTTACAGATCAGCGAAAACATAAAGAATTTCTTACCCCTATTTGAGTCCCAGGTCGGCAAAGAACGTCGAACATATGATTTATCGGCTTCTGCCAGATCCTCTTCTTAAGCAATTGCCCTTGGCGGATAATTTGTTACAGAATCGGCTTTCGGTCCCTTAGCTGCCACTTACACATTTGTCATGGGAACAGGTATTCCATCAACTGCCATATTAGTCTCCCCTTTCTCGTCTTCGGCAAGCTAGGCACTTTTAGCAGGTTAAGCCGCAACAGGGACATCTTCTAGTTCTGCTTCCGCGGAGACCTCTGATTTAACATCTTCTTTTTCTTCTAAAAGCTATGCAACTTATTCAGGTAGCGGTTGCGCCCCGGATTTTTCATTGTAACTTACCTGCGGAAATCCGCTTCTTACAAAGAATTTGAAACAGAATCTGCTTTGTCAAAAACAGTAGGTAGGGAATCAACCTCAACTGGGACTTATAAAGCGATTTTAGGATCTGCTTCTGCTTTTGGTCCCGCAACCTTAACACCCGAAACTGCTACTTAAACGGAAGGAATTGCCATCTCAGCTTCAACTAAGTCATTCTTTGAAGCAATTGTGACACCTGGGGAATCCACTGCGACTTTAGCAGGATCTGGAATTGTCCCAGGATCGGCTTCTGCTTTCGGTACCGAAACCTGTCTTGCCTCTAGTTCGTCTTCGGCTGGCGGCCTTTTTCCAAGCTCTAGTTCGGCGAAAAACGATTTCTTTTCATCAACTGTAACTGTCACATCTTCTAGTTGGGCTTCGGCTTTAACAGAATCCCTTGTGAAAACAACTGTTACTGTAACATCCTCTAGCTCGTCTTGGGCTGTCGGTCCCTCAACAGGCACTTCTGAAGCGTAGCTTAGCATAGCAGGTTTTTGATTTGCAAGACGTGAACCGAGGCCTAGAATGCAAATTCGAATTGTCACAGGATTGCCATCTTCACTTTAAGCTTGGAATTGTCTGTCCCACTTGGTTGGGGAATCGACTGCCACTTATGGCGGATTAGGAATTGCAAGATCAACAGGGACTGTTACAGAAGGAATTGCTACACTTAGGCAATCAACTTGAACGAAAACTTTAACATAAGCTATTGTAACTTGAATTGCCTTCTCCTCTGAAACTCTGGAATAGTCTGCCATCTCAACTTATCAAAATCGTCCCATCCCAGGAATCTACATAAGGTAGTCCCTCAACTTTAACACCCGAAACCGACCTGTCTTGCCTCTTCTCTGGATCGGCTGTAGCTCAAAACTTTGCCTTTAATGGCACGAAAACATAAGCTATTGTCCCAGGTATTGCCTTAGCTGTAACTGGCACATCTTCTTTTCGGCTTTGGCTTTTGGTCCCGAAACTGTTACAGTCCCAGTTTCGGGACCTTTCTCAGCCAAAAACTTTCTCAAGCTCTGTCACTTGCCTCTCGGAGAGAATTTGTTATGAAACCCGTATTTTCGGCATCGTCGAAACACTCGACGCTCTTTCCCTTTTTCAGGATCGGGAATTGTCACAGGTAGGCCCTCAACTGCCACTGGGACTGTAACATCTTCTTTTTCGGCTTCGGCTGGCGGTCCCGCAACCTAAGCAAGCTCGGCAGAGAACTCTTCAACTAAAGAATAGTCTGCCAGATCAACGGGCACTTTAACAGATGCAATTGTCACTTTCGACACTTTCAGGAATAGTCCCAGGTAGTCCCTTAGCTGTTACTGTAACATCTTATGAAGATGCTATTCGCTATGCCACGAAGGATTCGGATTTGCTACCTTACAAGGAATAGTCCCATCCCGGGGAATCAACTGCCACTTTAACTGTAACATTCGCTATTGTAACAGGATCGGCTTACGCTATTTCAAATTAAGGGGATACCATTATGAAATTTCCGAATTTGCCTCCACCAGAGCATTTATTTGAAAAACCCGTATTTTTGGCATACGAAAGCCATTTAACTTATTAAGGTGGCGCAATTGTCACAGTTTAACCAAAAGAATTGTTTGAAAGAATTGTAACACCTTTATCAGCTTACGAAAGCTATGCCACTTATAAATCCCGTAGTAGATTGGCAATTTGTGCCAAAAAAGCAAGTGCCACTAAACTATGATTTTCGCTGGAATTAGCCGTATTTTCTGCTTTGTATAAACTCTAAAGCTCTGGACCTTCTGAAGTATTCGCAATTGCTATCTCAACTTTAACAGAAGGAATTTGAACATTTTAGGAATCCACTTTCCAATTTGAAATTGGAAGCTCGTCTTCGGCTTTCGGTCCCTCAACTGACACTGGGACTTATAAAGCGTAGCACTTTGATTTACCAGCTTTTGAAGGCTATTATAACTCTCTCCGAGAATTTGTTACAAAATATGTATTTTACGCTGAGTTTAAGCTCTCAAGCTATTTAACTGATTAAGGTGGCGGAATTTGAACAGGTATTGCCTCAACTGCTACCTAAGAATCGGCTTCGGCCGTAAACTATGGTTACAAATATGGAATTCTTAAATAAAGTGAGCCCGCTCGAAAGCACTTGAACATTTCTCATTGTAAGACGGAAATCCGCCAAACACCATTTAGTTAACAGTAACAGCCCTCTCGGAGAACTCTAGCAAGCGCTAATAGGCGGAGAACACTGGCACTGTTACATCTTGAATTGACATCCCTTTATCAGCTTAAGAAAGCTATGTAACTGGTTTTGTAACAACTTAAACTGTCACATCTTCTAGTTCGGCTTAAACTTTCACATCTGATAGCTCGGCTTCGGCTTTTGGTCCCTTAGCTTTAACTGTAACTGTAACATCTTCTAGTTCGGCTAATAACTCTGTCTTTAACTCAAATAAGGAATTAGCAGAATTGCCAAATCAATAAGGAATTGAAAGCAAATCCGGCCATGAAATCGCACGAAAGAATCTCGGCACAGGAGATAGAAAATGGAAGTTTTTGTGGGCAGACTTCGAGTCCCTTAATTTAGTATAGTAGCGTGGAGTACGGGACAAGAGTATGCCATATAAAAAAGAAAACGATTTTTAAGTAAAGCGTTCCTGTCTATGGCAATCCCTTAATCGATTTCTTTGTTAAATATCTTCCCCTGCGTCCCTTCAAGTGGCAGGCCAGGGGCTTCGGTTGATAGGTGCATACACATGGTGGCATCAGTCTTCGGTCAACTGTCCGTTGTCTCTTGCTTGTTTAACGAATGGCTGTCTGTAAATCAATCTATCTCTTCCCGGCGCCGCTGTACTGTATGATGGTATCGATTCCCGCCCTTCCTTTCAATATGTCTTCGGTCCGCCTGCCCGCTTTTCTCTCTTCTAGCTCTTAGCTGGTCTGTGCTCTATCAGTCTTTGCGATATCAGTCTGTGGTAGCCGGTCCTGTGGAATCTCTCCTTTCCTTCAATACCTCTTCCCAGTTAGCTTCTTTGAAATTTCTCTATTCCAAGCGGTCTTCGGTCATCCTTCCCTTCCCTTGCTTCTTCTTCTTGCTTTCGAGCTCAAGCCTACGCCCTCTTTCCATCTCTTGAAGAGACAATCTCAACATCGATTATTATCTTCATTCAAGACTACTAGTGGCTCACTCTTTCGATAGAGATCGACTGAGAAATGCCTTCTATCTACGTCAATAGTTCGTCCTGTCTTCGCCCTTCCATTCAAGTCTTAGTAGATAAGCAAGTGAATGATGAAAAAAATGCATTCTTTTGCTAGCGAATCAAAGAAAGAATGCCTCCAGTAAATATGAGTCTAGCAAGGTACAATGCGCTAGAACGCGTAGGAGTCGTTTTCTTTGCTCTTTCTTCGTTTGTGTTTGTAGAGAGTCGTGTGTGAGAACAACGATCTTCAGTTATCGTATCAATCTTGGCTTTGCTGCTCTGTCTTTCTTCATGGAAGTCTGTCTTAATTTAAGACATTAGTACGTTACTTTGATCGAAGAAGCCGCAAAGTCAGGAGAACGCTAGCCTTCTTACTGTTTTGCGTTTCAAGTGCTTGATTGGCTTCGAGAAGACGTGGTACCTTGTGCCTACGGTCTGCGAAGCTTTGCGGGTCGGTTAAGCCGATCCTTGGGGGATCCATTCTCAAGCCCTTGATACAAGGTTTCAACCAGAGCAAACCACGACTTCGTAGGGGAGGGAATGGAATCGTTTGATCAACAGAGGGAAGAAGGCTCATGATTTTGATAGTCAGGCTGAAGCACAAAGGCAGGTGGGGGAACAAGGACAAAGCCAAAGAAAGGCACGAGATCTGTCTTCTGTGTGTGTTGATTTGATATGGAAGTTGTCAGGGTAGGAAAATTCTCATTTCCAGTTCAGTCAGTAGCATACTCTAGTCTAGTGTTAGATTGCCTTTCAGACCGAGATTAGGAGAAGTTAATATATTCCCTGATGAGATTCTAAATCCATCATCATCAAAGAAGTTTGGTTGCTGAGCCTATCAAGCAAGAAGGATGGAGCTCTGTAGGTCCAGTCCAATCCATAGAGCGGTGGGCCCTTTCCTAAGGCAAGGACAAGAACTCGAACTCTGGGATCGGTATGATACCACCTGTCCTGGCTATACTGATAGAAACTGCTGAGACTCTCTCCTATGAAAATTTGATAAATATAGGGTTCACCCCTAACCTTCAAAGGGCAGGTTAAGCTTTTGCTTTTTCGCGCATGAAAAGTCTCTCTTCCGGCTCTTACTGGTCCGCCTTTCTTGGCTCAATGCCCTTTTATCTTCTTCTTCTCTTTCTCGGGCCTTTCCGGCAGCTGATACTTATAGAATAGAACGCCCTTATTAATTAAAGGCATTAGCTTCATTCCGATTCTATTCCAAACAGGGGTTATTCCGCAAAAGAACGGAACGGATAGGCCGACATCCCATGATGCGCGCCTTTTATTTAAAATAGGAAGACAAGATCGCTTGAGAATCACGAGTTCCATGCCCTCGGAGAGTGCATAAATTAGACATTCCATGCCTTCTACTTAGGCAACCCGAATCCGGGTATACCAGGCTTAGCGGAGGAACAGATCGAATAGCTAGTTCAGTGTATGATGGATCATATGACAACCCTTCCCTCGTAATGGAGTTGTATTGGTGATTCGTAGCTCCCGGATCCATCGATAGTTGCGAGGCTATCGCCCGTCAGCTGAGATGCACCCTGTGAATTTCTCTCCGACGCCTCTGTGGACTCAGGCTAGGGGTCTCCCCTTCCTCCGCCTCCACAAGCTGCGAACTCTTCGTAGTTGCGCGGGATTCCACTGCTTATTAAGGCCGCTTAGTTGGTCTCCACGCTACCACTGACCAGGTGACCAACCACTCCTTCCCTTGCTTCTTCGCTTGACCTTGCTTCCTATATGCAGAGGAAGATCTGTGACTTGCCTTGGTTCTCTTTGAGAAATCCTTTGAAAGAAGATGGTATTGGCTTAGTTAGCGCAAAGAGAGCGATTTTGAACCATGAATCGAGGCAATCTGATAGAAGGGGCCCGTTGTACTCTTTCCAATTTTTTTGAGTTATTAGCTCTTGGAACTAGCACACCATGGGTCGGGCTCTTGATCAGCATAGATGGGCGGTGTGGATAGGGTAGAAGAGAACCGGGCAGTACCTCATAGCTATGCCTGCAACTATGGAAGTGGGAATCCTCCTTCTCAAGGCCGAAAGGTTTGATCTCAGTAGAGAGAAGAGGGGAGCGGTTTGATTAAATGTCCCATCAGTGGGAATTCGCTGCAGAACCTCTATACACCAGCCATGAGCCGGCCTTATTAGAGCCTGTTTAAAGGCGTTCGGTATAGCGAAGATACGAAGTTTACCTGCTCCCTCCTGCTTGACCCCTAACCGTCCCAAGGGGAACTGATCAGAAATGGGCTTCACCCAAGCTTAGATCACCCCGATTTCACCTACCGAGGCGACACCACAAGCTAAGCACCCTCGGTTCGGGTGCAGCTTGAGGAAAACTTCGTACAGCAAGGTGTCCAAGAAAGCCACCGCTTTATTCTCCGTCACTTGCGGTATCGGGTGGTCAACACCCTCCGCATAAATAGTGTATGGACTTGCGAATACGCGGAAAAGGGGATAGACATAGAGGAAAGGATCACTTTCGCCCAAGCGGTGAAACCACTCGGTCTTAGCCAGCACTCGTTTGTCGGAACCTGGGTACTGGACCCATGGACGATACAAGTTATGACAGCCCACAAGAAACCGCCAGAAGGCGATAGCATAGAGCTCCCATAGGCACGTGTGAAAGGGGGTCCGGCCTGCAAGGCCACCACACCTTCCAGACACCGCGCCAGCTGACCAAAGAGGTAACCACTTGGAACCCGAAATTCATGGGAATCCCGAATGTCCAAGGGGCATGCCGACGAAAGAGAGTACGAACCTGAGGTTCAACCCGAAGACAAGCTAAAGTCGTATTTGTACCACTTCTATTCGACATTCTGAGTTCTACCTCTACATTTCGGGAGCCTTAAGAACACCCGCCCTTCTTCTTCCTTTCCCGGGTACGAATGGTTGTCACCAGTAACAAAGTGGGTATATAACCATGATCAGAATCATAGGGACTGACTTTCTTTCCAGAAACAATAGGAGCATGGGCGGTGGGAAACGATCGAAAATATGATGGATGTAATAAGCTGGCCTTTCAGGCTAGAGAAGAAGCGCCCAGCCCATTTCTTTCTATGAAAGGAGAGGACGACGACGGAGATTTTACTTTTTTTCCACCAAATCCAGGTAAGAGGAGTGGGGTCTAGAACAATAAATTCAATAGAGGATTCAAAGGATGAGACTTCAAGCTATAGAAGAAATTCCACTTTAGAGTATAATAAGATGTTCGGGTATAGAGCTTTATAGCTTGCTAGCTAGCTATAAAGCTAAGCGAGAGAGAGCACAGCGCAAAGGAAGAATGCGACAGCAGGGCAATAGCGCTCCACTCCTCACCAAAAACAAGCTAGCCATACCAAAGAAGCTAGCATAGCTAGCGAGACTAAATGCTTTCGAAATTGCCTCAAATAGCCGACGGTCGGTATAGAGCTTGCCAGCAAGCAAGCGAACAAAAAAGCCTCCTCCTCTCATCATTTGGTAAGGAACCGATACTGATTCTGATAGGGCAAAGGACAGAGGAAAAGCAAAGAAAGCTAAAGATTTTGTGCTAGGAACAGAGCTTCAAGCAAGATGTCCAGTAACAGATGCTGACAGCAAGCATTCCATCGATCAAAGACCCATGCTTGGGAAGTATCTCCTGTCTTTCTCTTACCTAGATATGGAAAAAGACTTCAAACAAGTAGCTCGTGGAACATCTCCCACTTGCCCTGCTTTTCTCAATCTTCTATCTCGGACTACGTCATGATCGGGCAGCCACGCAATGTATTTCACTCCTAGCGGTAGGAAGAGAGGTTCAGCGCAACATGTCCACAATCCCTTGTTTCTGTTTTGACCTCAACCTGATATTTTGATTTGATAAGCACTGGAAGAGATAAAAAGCAAACATTCCATTGATTGAGCATCCATTCCTTTGTTTTATGATGATCCAACCTGCTATCTCAATGCATGGGATTTCGGATACAAAGATTCACATAATAAGTAGTGAGACCTTAATGGCCTAGTACGACCAGACAGAAGCAGAATCATAGTGTTCCTCCGGGGATTGGTCATTCATGAGCCTTCCTTTCTTTACGAGATCAGGCCAAAAGAAAGAGTAGCACTAGCTGAGCAAAGTAAGGTTGCACATTGAGAGGCTTCTCCAGTCAACATAGAGAAGGACAGTCGATAGAAGCAATCATCCGAGGAACCTTCCTTCACTGTTGGTGTCCCATATTCAAACAAATTAATAGCTATATGCTTTTCACAGGCAAGTCGTGGATTTGATCCCTTAGTTTTTGACCTTTGTGCAAGAAGATTTTTTTGAGTAGCACCACGTGTGAAGAGTCAGATTCCGAAGCAGTGGGAATAGCTTTGAAAAGCTTTCGTGTGGTGGGTTTTCTAATGAGATGGGAGAGCAGCAAGCCAAACATCGTACTCTTCGGAGGGACCGTGTCATGTCAAATTCATAGCTAAGCTGACCATCTATCTGCCCTAAAAGCAAGAGCTTGGAAAACGGGTGCCAGCAGTTCGGTTGAAACTCGGAATTAGGTAGTAAGTGAATACTTGGGCTTTTGGCCACCGATGAAAGAAAGATTCCCAGTCATGTAATTCAAAACCTATTGAGAAAGAAAAAGCCCATGCTTTGGTGTAGCACCGGTTCCGGATACTCTTTTGAAATGTTATTTCCGATATCCTGGACTCAAGAAAGGAATTCACAAATGACTGAGCGACTATATCATGGGAATATTCCACTGCTGAACGGCGAGAACTTGGCTAAGCCCATTGAGAACAGCTTACTATAGTATCAAAATTCCATCGTATACTTTTGTCCCTAGGACGAGGCAAAAGAGTGAAAGTGGGAATTTGGTAGGATTATAGAATGCCTGCTTCTGACGAGGAAAACAATCCAATCAGTGCGGTCAGTCCTTTACTTCGGTCGTAGGTTGAAAGCCTATTCCAGTCCTTAGCCCTTTTGTTTACCTTACTCAAGATCCCCGAATCCGAATAGAATTCATGAGATATCCTTTCGTTTAAGAAGAACGAAAGAAGACGATTCCAATCTTAGAGTCTAAGGGACATTTCTTATCGTGGATTCTGTGCATCCATTCTAAGATCGTACATTCAATTAAGAATGAAGTATGTGAGTCTTTATTTAGAATTTAGATTAGAGCTCGCTCTCTCAGTCCACTAGAAAGACAAGCCATACAGGGAAGCCATAGAGGCAAGTCTAAGTGCAGTTCCTATTGAGTAAGATTTCGCTAATATGGGCATTAGGGGATCCCTTTCATACTTAATATCTTGATATACGTATTGGCAGTTCAGTTCCTATAGCATCTGATTGTGGGCATCTTTATTCTAGTCTCCTGCTCGTACATTAACAAGGGAAGTTGTCCTTAAAAGAGCCAAGTCAGTATACTTGCCTTCTTTCACAACCGGGTCTGTAACAGCGGATTCTCTTCCTCCAAGCAGGAAAAGTATAGCGCAGAAAAGAAGTAATCAGGAAAGTCAGTCAGCTTGGTCAATTCCTTTGAATCACGAAATCAAGCAAGAAAAGGAGCCGAGGGAACTGGTTCAATTAGTCGCGCAAGTGCGATTAATGATTCATTCAACTAGCGAACTTATCGGCTTGAAAACGACTTTCTAAAGAAAGGCAAGTACGGCATTCAGCTGTGGCTTTAGAATAGAACGAGTAAGTGTGCATGGGAAAGTCCTTGATTCGGGCAGTAAAGGCATTGAGCCAATCTGTCTTTGCGCTTTCCTCGTCTAATGAAAGAGTGCGTGGATCGAACTTTCCACTTTTCACTCGAAGGCAGGTACGAAGTGAAAAGTGTGCTTTCCGTGAGTGAAGATGGATTTGTTCACGGAATCAAGTTCATCTGGATTTGCTTTCTTCCCATCCCTGCTTTACTTCTCTATTCATTCGGTCAATAAGGCATTCAGAGGAGAAAGATAAGATATTAGATCCAACAGCTAATAGAAATTGGTTCACTTCGGCTAGCTACCAGGTTTCGAGAATAAATCACCCAGGCTGGGAATCTCGGCAATCCCCATAGAAGGACAGCGGGCTGACCCATGAAGCTCCATAAACGCTTTCCTTCAATGAACAGACGAACCGAGCGAGCAAAATGCAAAGAACCCAAGTGAGTAGATCTGGTTACCTTTTCTAATACGTAATACTCATAAGCAATCTACTTAGGTGAGGTTGTTATCGGATATCGTGGAAGATACAGGAATGGAAATTCATCGTCTAGCTGCTTCTATCTACGGGATTGGCTCAACAATCTCTATCTCGTTCCATGGAGTGGTAGAAAGTTTAAGCCGTTTGGAGTGCTGGGGCAAGTAAGTTATCAAAGTTGAGACAGTAGGCAAGCTCATTTGAAAGCCCTTTTTTGATTCCTCCCGAGCCAAACGAAGCAGTTGCAGAAAAAAGAGAATTCCATCATGTCACCTTCTATCTCCTCGTCGATAGTTTCATTCTAGCCGGAGCCATTTGTTGGAGTGGTGAGTGCTTCCCATGGGGTGGGAATAGGGTATAGTATGACGTTTCCTTATCAAACCAGTAGCTGCCTCTTCAATTGCTAGAACAGCAAGGTAAGAAAGGGATCTAATTTCAGTGCCAGTGAGTAAGGAAGCGGGTGAGCTCTCAGGTCTGGGAGTTAAGGGCTAGCAGTACTACCTGTAAAAGGTAAGGGCCTACTAAGCTAGTTCAACAAGAGAAAGTCAACTAGATAAGTCAAGCCAAGGGGAGTTCTCTGCCAGCCAGGTTAACCTCTAGTCATCGAGCTTCACTTTTCGAAGTAGGAGTAATATCATACCTTCCGTAGTCTACTGTTCAAAAATCTCAAGTTCCCCATACAGGAAGTGCTATTTCTTGCTGAATTTCTTGAAAGTCAGCCAAAAAGCAAGCAGGGTAAAAGAGATTCGGATAGGAGCGATTAGTAGAAGGCGAATGAATAAGGTCCCCTCGATTGAAGTCATATCCAGTTGAAATCATAGGGTAAGCCTCGTAAGCCATTGTAGAAGGAGTTTCAAGTAATCCAGTTGGCGCGAAAGTTGCAGTTGTTGTCTTGGATAGCAAGTTCTAGGACAAGCCAATAAGCTCTTAAGCTCTAATATTTTTCGACGTTCATTTATCTCCAGCCAGCCCTAATAGACTCTCTCGCCATTCAATTCTCGTTTTTTCATCCCTGCTTGCTATTGGTTTTAAAGCCCTTCCAATAACACCATCAGGTTACAGTTATTTCCTTCCTCGAAAGAGTTGGAGTTTGATCTAGTATGAGATCTAATTACAGCTGCTAGTTTCTTTACAGTGATAAGGACCTCCAAAAAAAAAAAGTATTACATTACTTAATCCCCCTTCTTCTAGCCATCCAGTTGCAGTGAGAATTGCCAGCCATATAGTTGAAGAAAAAAGGTAATCTCCTCTAGTGTAAGTGCCAGTTTCTTGCCCTAAAATAGGCTGCTTTGTTCCCTCAACCCCATAAGAAGACTACTTTGATATACGATGTGCTTTACTCTCTCGCTCTGGGCAATTCAGGGGTTAAGACAGCAGGAAAGTTAGAGATAGCTGGTTCAAGGTCAAGATCAAAAGCAGGTTCTAAGGCAAGACAGTAATGGGATATTTACTTAATTAAGAGTTTTCATTCCTTTCAAGGAAAGCCTTTACAGCAGGATCTTCTAAAGTCAAGAGAGTTCTCTTTTAGCCAGTAAGCTAGTGAAAGCAAGCGAATGGATAGCAAGTTTACAGGGTAACCTGCGAGCTATAGGAAACGCAGGCTAAAGGGCGTCGGGTTACAGTTCCTTTAGTTTCGGTCTGTCGTCTTTCCATTCCTTTAGTTCTTGAGTGAAGGAAATACGGTCATCGGTCTTTCTGCTAACGGTCCTCTGTTTTCTGTATCGGTCTATGTCAAAGGGTCGATCTGTCTTTCCGGTTAGCGAATCTCTCCTTTGCTTCTTTGCTTCCATTAATGAATGTGCAATTCCCTTCCTTTCAATAGATGCCCTGTCTTCTGTTTATCGATCCCCTGCTCTTAGTTAAGAGATATCTCTCTTTTGTTCTGTATCGGTCGGCATCTTCTTTCTCAACCAGTCCTGTAGCATTGGTATGCGCTATTTTTTTTCTATGCGATTTCTTTATTCAACTCCTGCCCTGCTCCTTGTGGGCCCTGAGACTCGCTTTATCGGGCTCCTACTCAGCCCTTCAAGGTGTAGCTCTCAACCTTCTCCCCTGCGCGCCTACCTTCGTAGTTGGCCCTGATCGGAGTCCTTGCTGGCGTTTTTGATTTCATCCTAATCCGTTGGTAGGGTCTTTCTTAGGCCACCGACCGCCTCTGCCCGAGCTACATTCATTCGCTACTGGAAAGTGAGTTTCGCTTGAACAACGAAGACGCACATAGGAAGGCTGTGATCTAATCTTTGCGGCTCCTGTTCTACTACCTTCATCCTCGGGTGAAGCCATTGTTGGGGTTGGCTCACCAAACAAGAGGCGTACTGTGAAATCATTGGTTTCCATGCCTAACGGCCGGTCATCTAAGCTATCGGCCAAGGCAAGTGAGAGCTGTTCAAGAGTGGGGGGCATATCTTTAGCTTGAGCAGCATCCGCTCCCGAAATGTGAGTTAAGCTTTAAACAAAGAAGAAGAGCTACAGGAAGGAAAGAAGCTGGAATAGATTTGTAGTGAATATTGTCTTCTAACCTGCTGATGTGGCCGGAAGGCTGTCTTTGGGCGGCTCTATGTTCCGGGAACCTACTTTGACCTTTATGACCTGACTTCTTGGTCGGTTATCCAAGCTTAGTGACTACAGAAAAGCTCTCTTTCTGATGGTACTTCTCTCTGCGATGGCATACATGGGTCCTTTTCTGCATAGAAGAAGGCAATCCAAAGACTCATACTCTCACACGGTCATTCTAGCTTAGATCGTGGCTTTCTACATTGGTTTATAAGCGCCTTGTAGATGCGGCTGTAGGGAGGGCTAGTTTGTCTTAGGAATAGCGCGTGACCCGGACCGGCTAAATGACTTGATGTTCTCAGGGGGTTGTCGCTATAAATCAAAAAACCGTTCGAAAGCTGAGGCGCCGCTCCTCCACTTTCGGGGTTTTGTTGGTACGTAGTCACCTCCGAAAAACCGGGAGTTCTGTCGTTGATCGAAGCACTCATTTTCATTGAAAAGATTTTCCCCATTTCTTCCATTGCCGCTGTTGAGAAGCAGAGTTCGTTGCCCATCTCCAGTAGTTCCTGCCCGACGGTCGCATCGGCTTATTGATCGAGAAAACCGATGAAAACGAAAAACAAATATGTCAACCACTGCTACCTGTGCTGCTTTGTGAATTTGATATGATGGATCTCCTACCTCGGTAGGCAAGTTGCAAAGGCAACTTGCATCTCTGCTACTGGAGGGTATGAACCCCCGGATCTAAGCGAGGTGATGGCGGGGAACTCCAACAGGTTTTGGCTTCCCCCTCACTGATTGATGGAGCCCAAGACTGCTTGACGACTTTCGGTGTGGGGTCAGCTTGAGCCGAGGTCGTCTCGTAACAGGAACTGGAAGAATAGCAAACAAGCACACAAGCAGGAATAGGAATATTGGCTTTCACTATCCTCTGGTTAGCAATCAACTACGGAGCTGGCAACTCGCAAGCCAGCAAGTCAACCTCTGTCAGATCTTCGGCCCAGTTTATTAACGAAACTGACTCCACTTCCTCATTCAGGCTGATATGAACTGAAAAAGAAAGAAGGCCCTCATCTTTAGCGTGGATATCGTTGGTATAAATGAATGAAACTGGAATCAGGAAGGCTTGTTTCTGTCCATATATATGCAACTCTAACTCCATAAATTCTCAGGTTTTCGCCTGGTAAAACGTTCTATCCACTTACAATATAACAAAAGGATGGATGGAATGGCGCTGTAGGAACCGGTCGGATTCGAACCGACGAATAGAAGTTTTGCAGACTTCTGCCTTAGCCACTTGGCTACGGTTCCCTATCAATTCCATGTCTTTCTCCCTTGTCTGACTTTGCTTCACAGGGTGATACCAGTACGTATATCAGACGGAATGCCTTGGTTCGGATCTCAAACATCGACATCGGTTGGTTAGAAAAGAAGGATTCGAGCAGCGGTAAGAGCGGTAAGAAAGTCCTGTCTTAGAATAGTGAAAAACAAGTCCTCCTGCCCTCGAACGAGAAAGAGGCGATGCAATCCCTTCTCTTCGATTTTGTTCTTTATTCCTTATTAGTTGCCTAGTTCTGAGACAAGATATGCTTCTCTTGTATAGCCTACAGGAGATCCTGAACTTTTCTAGGTTGGAATTGTTGATGTGTTCCACGCCTGCTTTCGAGCCTTCTTCTTCTCCTTCCGAATCACCAGGATCTCCTGACCCAACAAGATCTGTTGAGCCTGACCCAGGTACTGATGTTCGTGTTCGTGTCTAGCCTTGTTTAGGACTTTAAGCCAGCATCAATGCTTTCATCAAGATTTTTGGATTCTGAACCAGCAACATACTTGAAATCAGGACCCGTCCTGAGCCAAAGGCAGGGTGTTTTGCTTAACTGGGGCCGGGCATTGATGCTTGTCTTATATAGTCTTGTTCTGGGTTAAGCTAGGAGTTGAGCAGTCTTCAAGTTCAACAAGGAAGTCGGAAGAACTCAATCAAGGGGGGAAAGTGTCATTTAATCTAAGATTCAAGGGTGGAAATCAATCAAAGCCATCTAAGGCAGATACCGGTGTTTGCTCAGTGCCTTTTCCAAGTCTTGTTTCCGAGCTATGATCTGTTGAGTCTGCTGAGCCAAGACCTGACCTGCGTTGCTAGGCCTTCCTTTGCTCTATCTGTTTCTTCTTACTCTCTTATGAGTTCTTCTCCTTATGATCTAACCTACTCGCACTCCTTATTTAAATACACGATGTTGCTTGCCCGCTTCATCTCTCAATCTCGCTTGGTAGAAAGAAGATATAAGGAAAGGGGATAATAAACAACGTTCTTGACTTCGACGCTCATCGGGCTGTCTTAATAGGCTTAGCCCGCAAACAGATATACTGGCTTCCGTTGGTGATGGTTGTTAAGGTTGACGCCTCGTAGCCTGCTCCTTATGTCGATACTCCCGTCTTCTCCTTCTCCGCTTTCCCCCTTCGCCTTTCCGTATTTCCGAGTTCTACCGGCTCTCCTTTATCATATTTCCTATAACGAAGAGAGCAGTTGGGCGCCTAATCCCGATCTTTCGTGCCTTTTGCCGGGAGGACAAAGCGTAGGGCTTTCGTGTCGAGCTGTAGTACCCGTGGATACTCACTTTTTCACTTATTTCGTGATATGCCCTCGCGCACACGATTTCTTTTCTTTTAGGAAATCCTCTTTTGCTTGCGGAAGACTCTGACCCTGGATAGGAAGAAGCGAAAGAAGCCTTTCCTTCAGTGGGGACGAGAAGAAGGACTTTCGTGGCCCAGCAGGAGTCCTGTCGTCTACCGCCAAATTCATCAGGAACTGTTTTCATTTTTGGGGGGGAGATTCCTTCTCCTGTATGTCCTTCACAGCCCTCCCCGACCCTGACTTTCTCTGCTTTCGCTTGGATCTAGGTCTGCTCGCTTGACCTCCTTGAGAATTTTGGCATGCATCTTATTGAGCTTTTTCCAGAAATCATCGTGTCACTTCGATTTTTTCTATCAAAAAACCGCAGAAGCATCAACTCAAAACAAAAGTGTTGGCAGGAGGCAATGCAGGAATCAATTCTTTCATTAAAGAAAAACAAGACCTGGGAGTTGGGGAAATTAGCCTCAAGTTGTTGGATGCAAATGGCTTTCCAAGGTAAAGCATAAGGCAGATGGCACGATAGAGAGGTTCAAAGCGCGTCTGGTAGCTTTTTTGGGAAAATGGGTAGACTATGATGAAACGTTTTCTCCGATTGCTAAAATGACCAATGTCAGATGCATTCTGTCCATAGCAGCGGATGGGCACTTTTTCAGTTAGATGTTCAAAACCTTCATGGTCGTTATAAAGAAAACCAAGTTCCGAAACGTCGACTCATCTTCGGAATCCAGGCAGGGAAAAGCAAGAAAAGAATACCAACTAACTCAACTAGTGATATCTAAATCTTAGCAAAAATCAGAGGATGTATGTCTTCGTGTTCCACCCAGCCATGATGCATGACAGGAGAGAGCGAGCACAAGAAAGAAAGGAAAGGGAAAACCCAGCCGGATAAGCGGAAGAATGAGTTTCATATAATATTAATAAGCGTCAGTTTGATAAAGACGAGCTCTTTCCCGTGGCGGCTATCTATCTTAAAAAGGCGGCTGATTCCCGACCTCGCGTTGGCAGTGAGTGTTCGTGGGTCCCGAAATGACTTATCTTCAATATCCCTGATTAGACACTTGGCGAGCGTGGCTCGGTCTCATGCACATCACGTCTCTCAACCTCTCTCTCGAATAGGCGGCTCGAGATCCCCTTCGACGCGCTAAGGTAAGGCTAAGGCGTAGTCCCATCTGCCTAGTCACGAATTGATGTGATGATCTGCAGCGCCTGCGCTATACTGGCCGGACCATGTTGTATTTCATAGCCCGCTCGCCTCCCCTTCGCCTGTGCCCGGACACAGAAGACAAAATTCATGATCTTACTGCCATTTCTTCTCCTTTTGTTCCACTTCTTCCATCCCGGCTCTATGCCTTCTGTCAAACAAATATTCGATCCTAACATAGAATAGAAATTGGATGAATAGGAATCAGACGTGCCTGGTGAATTTTATTGGTCCAGGCTGAAATGACTTACATTGAACCTCCAAACTAAAACAAAACGTTTGAAATTCTTTCTTTATAGTTCAATTGATCTTAGGTAAAGCAGGCACTCGATCGGGGGGGGGGATGGAAATCCCGTATGACATGTCCGACAAGTCGCACTATACACCCCTCCTCTCCGGGACCAGGCCCACGATCAGGCAGGAAATTGGCTGCTTTTTCGGAGCTCCCTTTCACGGCACTAACGGCCACTTCTTTAGCACGGCACTTGTCCGCTAACAACTTGATCCGGCTGGTGCACCAACCCGCCTCCCCGCCGGTGCTAGCGCACCCTTCTCTTCCATCATCTCCCGCAAGCTGCTCTGTCTCGCTTACAAAAACCTTCCCTTCCCCCCTCGCCGGCGCTTCCCCCTCATCTTTCAGCGATGTATAGCCCGACCGACCGATAACCACGTAATCAACGGACACGGGTAGAGTAAGTAGCTGCAGTTGGGACTGATGCGGATTCAGATGATCATGTTCAGGGACAGTTGCAGCCAGCCGCAAGAGGAGCCGCAGCCTCTCACAGTCAAGCCGCAGCTGCAGCACCTTGCTGCAGCCGCAGTCTAGCCGCAAAGGCAGCCCGTAGCTTGCAGTTAAGCCGCGGCTTAGGGGGCTGCAGTCACAGCTGCGCGAGCAGTTACCGTTGGGCCCCGAACCTTTGTTCGAGCATCGAATCTGTTGCGCTCCAGTATTTTTCCTCGAATCTGCTTTCGCTTGATTCAAACCCGCGGCGTTCTCGGAGTTTTTCAGAAAAGGTTTGTTTGCTCCCCGCAACCTTCGATTTTTTTATTGCTGGTATATATCGACGGCTGAAGAGAATTCATAATCAACCTATTCTTAAACTCTTACACCTATGAAATTCTTTTTCTTCTTATCCAGTCATGGATAATCCATGAATCCAGATCGTCTCTCAAAAACCAAATCGGAATAATTAGGGATCGATCGGTTCCATTTTTCCTTGGAGGAAAGAAGTCTTGGGGTTAAATAGATGGTTCGATACCTTTACCTGACTCATCCAATACCATTGAATTTTTGGATTGGACAGCAAGAAGTTGATCATGTCTTGGCCGGTGAAAGCTATGCACTGATTCCCTCTTCTCGTATCGGGTCGGGAACGAAAGCTTTCTAATGTGGGCAGAGACTTCAGGATCGACCGTAACTGAAGGATCCTCTGGTTCGACATTCTATCTCTCTGGGTGCTCTTACAATCTAAGACATTTGTTTTCATTCCCCCGGTGGGTGGATTGTCTGGGCCAGTCTAGATCTCTTCATTCGGACCAGGGAAGGGAAAGAGAATGATCATGTTATCCATGGGTCCGGCGGCACGAAGATTGATGGTCGGATCCCTCTAGTTGCATTCCTTTGTTGAGAGTAGCATGTGACGTATTCCTGGTCCAATTTAGAGTGACTCTATACTATCGTTTGCGAGACTTCACTCCTCCGGTCATCTTTAGGAATACGTTATTGCCATCTCCGGTGCATCCATCCATAAAGAAAGCATGCCTCCCTCATCGGATTAGCTTGGCTACCCGGCTCTAGTAAGACTTCTTCCCGCGTGGAGCTAGCATGGGCCTCCCATTCGGTATCAGGACTCAGAGCCCAGTCCAGGGACTGAAGGGGACTAATAAGACTGAATAGACCGACCCTTCTCTTTTTCCCTGTCTCCCGCACCGGTATCGGTGGCTGAACCGCAACTGCTAG
>UESW01004710.1:570000-620000 GCA_900491605.1 Calamus simplicifolius | reverse complement strand
GATGTGCTAGCGCTTGTGACCCAAGCCTGAAGTGACTGACTAATAAGAAAGTGAGAGGAGTCGTGCTCGGCTTTCTTTCTTTTATTTAGCCAAGGATATTCTTCTTCACCTTTCTTCAAAAATGAAAACTCAAGCTTGACATCACCTTCTATGAATATAGACGGAACCGAGACCTTAACTTCTTCTTAATATGTTGGTTCGGTTGTCCTCTTCGCTAGCCGGAGTATACCACTATTTAGAACCATTTTCAGAGACAAACCAGTAGGAGACAAGGGATGGATGTCGCTAGGCTAGGTCAACTCTATCATTGGTATCATTATCCCTATAACGATCACTATATAAAGATATGTGCTACTACTATCCCGATGCAGCGAAGCTAGGTGGTGCTATTATGGCGGGGGAAGGGTCTACTTCTGCTCCATCGGAATGCTTTTGTGGCAGGTCTTTCTATTACCGATATGGACCTCACTAATGGGTCTCGTTCTGTACCTAGGTATGGATCTATATCACTAAGGTCAGTATATGAATCTGCTGCGTCTTTTCTCTCTGGTGTTGGATCACCTACTAACTACTGCGCTGCGACAAGGACTGGAACTGCCTCTGGATCTGCTGCTGTTGTTGGTGCTGTATCCACTAATGATGATTCTACTGCTGCTGCTTCATTGAAGTGCCTATTACCGCTGACAGCTCTTACAGCTTCTTCCACCGAACCGAACCGCCAGCTGACTATTACCGATTGCCTTCCCTTACCGCTTTCCCGCTGCGGGATTTTCTGACCTTCCTTATCCTTCTGCCCATGGAGCCCTTAGATCTGGAATTTTTTCCAAATTTATATGAAGAACACTTTGGAAAATGTCGGGCGAAACGCCCTTACAACAAAAGTGTGTTTTGGATAGGTTTGTGAGGCAACGCTCACATCTGTTATCTACGATAAATCGGCAGATAAGGTAGGCGATAGGCGTAGGATTCGAACAACTGCATAAGAACCCGTCCCCTATTTTCTTTGAATTCACATATCGAACCATTCTCATAGTTACCTGATCGACAAAGAGAGGTTCGCCCGGAGATGACGATCTATCTCAGTCAGATGTCCCCGATCTATGATCTTTCATAAGCTAGCGATCCCATAGCTCGGATGCTGCTCCCCACGGTACAATAGATGGGTAAAAGCACTCAAGAAAGCGCCTTATTTCGACTTGATGATCGAGTCAATGGCTCATGAACCACGTCTTTCCCAGAGGAATAAGATAAGAAGACCTTCATCGAGAAAGGATCTCTGTTCTTCGCTTGATGAACTCAGATGCTGTGGAATCACCATTTGCAGAGAGGGAAGAAGAACCTTTGGCAGGCGAGGATCCCTTTTCTATCAAGGGGAGATAGGAAACGTGAACAAAATCATTTTCCAAGGACAGGACTTCGCTTCGACTAATGGAATGGGCAAAAGCTCTTCTATGTTGGCTATCCTTCCTGACGACCCAACCTCGGCTATTGCTTTCTTATTGCCTGGCTCGTGCTTGTTCGCTGGTCAACCAAAGCAGCGTCTTTCCAGTGATTCTTCCCCCTTTCCTTTGCTTGGTCCATCACTCGTTCCCCCACCTACACCTTGGAAGCCACTCACTCCTTTTCTGATCCATGGATGCACTTGCACTCCGTCTGTTCAGCTTCTCTTGGTTCACTCTGACTTTCGAGCGCTGTTGCTGGTGCGTGTTGGTCACAGCAGTCGTCAAGTATGCTGCTTCTGGTTCAGAGATCAGTACTTGCACGACTTCAACATCGACTACTGAACTCGGTTCTTGTATCCACTTTTGCTGTGAATTATTGATCATCCACTCCTTACACAGTTGCTTAGTCGACTCAGTCTTTGGCTTGACCAACTGCAAGACTAATGAATTGATCCACCGGATCATCGACTGATTGACCTGATGCTCTCCCTTTGACCTTTGCGACTTTGCTGTCTGACTGGGGCTACTTCTCTTGCTTTTTCCGTGGTTGTTTATGGAAGGAAATGGCTATAGTTGGGGCTCCCTGAGCATAATCATTCACGATGAAAGGTGCGTGCCCGCGGCTATTCGTAGATCTGGAGTTCTGCCCTATAGCCGATTGTGCTACTTGAAATCCTTAGTAGCGGGTATTAGGTGAGAGGGCGCCTATCTCATAGCTGTTACTGTGCTTTCTGGATACCTTTCCATGCTTTAACAAGCCAGCTACGCACCTTGCTCTTATAAGCAAGTAGCTTTGATTTGGGAATAAGCTGGAAGTCAAGTAGTATGAGTTGAAGTGAAGGGCGCTAGTAAGTAATAATAAGTAGAGCGGAACACTGTTGGCTGAACAAAAGACGTATGACTTGAGAAAGTCAGATCTCCGATCTGTTGTCGGGAAAAGGAGCTCCAATGGTACTTTAGAATAAGAATAATAGGGACTAATAGGAGAATGCAAATAATCGGTCCTTTTTTTTAGCCAAATCCAGGTTTTGAGTTGACTTCTAGTTCTGGACCGATGGGAACTCCTACTCATAAACGAGTAGCTTCTTAGCTTCCAGCTTATAACACCTTTTGGGACTCTAAGCTAAGTAAGGAAGAAACCACTTTGTATCCAATTTCACTAAGTGAGGCCACTACTACGAAGTTGCGCGGATACGAGGGATTTCTTCAAAGACGCGGACGGAGGCTAAGTGGCAGAAATCGCAAGCTTTTCAAACGTAAGGAGCAGTCGTCGTACGGACAACTACGAAGTAGAGGCCAAGGGGGCGGTGCGACTTCGTAGAAGTCAGAAGATAGAAAGAAGTCCGAAAGAGAGAAGGCAGGGTCACGTCACGCGGCTCGTAGAGAAAGATAACGTAGAAAGAAGTAGGCGAAGTAAAGATTCAGTCGATCAATCTGCTTTCTGTCTTCATTTCAATCCCATCCTTCTTTTCTTCTTTCCCTTACTCTCCATTACAAAAGGCGAACAGCTATGACTTTAGAGGCTCATCCATTTAATTACCCCTCTGGGGGCACGGGGAAGGGAATAGGACATTCATATGGGTATAGTGTAATCAAGGGAGGAAAGCAAAAAGAGTGATTGATCAGGTATCATTTCGATCCTGATAGAAGAAGAGTACGCGCACTACGGCTTTTCAGCCTCCGTTTGCTGGAAGGCAAAACGCTTTTTTTTTTTTGCTTTTCTCGACACTCATAGAGTGGATTCCATTCCGATGGGGCAAGAGTGGGAGACCCATATTGAGATAAAGATCCCGCGCCGCTATTAATAACCCTGGATTCTTAACCACCAAAACAAAAGGATAGGGCTTTATCGGCCACAGAAACGGAAGAGCCGTCACATGACAGCCCTAAATAGTTATAGGCTCTGACCGAAGAGCAAGCGAAGCGAGTCAATTGCGTTGAGGCCAAAATGCTTTGTCCGGACTCCACCCAAAAAAGAGAAAAAAAACCAGCTCGGACCGTACCGTTGAGTTTGTTGCCAATTTTGAGTATCACAGTTGGGAGAAAGAAATCAAGGTTCAAAGATTATACTTCTAAGAAGAGAGAATTTGTTGGGATTGTGGACTTTAGATCAAGGAGTAAATCGGAGTTTCAAATCCGGAAGGAAGATTGAGTTCGTAACCATTTTTTCCTTTAAACGTCGTAAAGACTTTCGAATCAGAGCCTTACCTTACATCAGGTATTGATCGTCCCTCGACTGAAGCAGTGTCGGAAAGACGAGCGAGGTTTCCACTTGTGCTTTTCCCGGATAGGTCATTCTAAAGCAGGAACACGATTTTGGACAGAAGTCGCGTACTTCTTATAAAGGCCGACAAAGCTCTCTAGAAAACAGCCGCCGGAAGCCACACATGGAAAGTCATGTTCCTAGAGTAAGGATTTCCACTCTTTTTTTTTCCGATGAGAAAAACGAGGTTTCTTTTTTCCCATTCCTCCAAACCCACAACATGAACCTTTTCATATACCTATTTAAATGTACCCAGAACAACCTTGACTCATAAGCTATGGCATGCAGGTATAACCGCCTAACGACCTAGATATTTCATAAAGAGCTATTTCTATTGAGTTACCAAGCCCACCGAGATCTATTTCCGTATTCGAAACACTACCGGGGCTCACCTCCCCTACTAATCAAAAGCTCTTCGGGACATCAGGCGAGAAACAACTACTCCGCCCATCCACAGCTATTATGATGATAGAGAACCCGGGACACAGGAATCACCTGGATCTCAGCAAAGGGAGAGGAACCACTACGTACAGAGTTTGTAAAACAGCAACAGGGACAAGCCCACCGGGTTGAAAACCACCATACTACCTAGAAAACCTAAACCTTTGTACATGAATGAATGCACACTCACTACTCCCTATAGTTATATATCTATCCAGATATATACGAGATCTCCTACCTATCAGTCACCAACTTGATACATACGGGAACAACCCACCAACACATCAAAGAGAAGTCTTATATGCATTTTGAGCATGGCACCGGTAGCTCTAATAGCGAAGAAAAGGCGTGCGAGGACCCATAGCTCCATTTCACAGTCCTATAATCTATGCTGTGCTGCATTTCCAACACACTGGCTGGACCTTAGCTGTTCTCAGTAGGGGAAATAGCGACTTCTAGCCGCATGAAATCATGGAGTTGGCTTCTTCGTTACCTCGGGTTGGGATTTTTCCCCTATAGAAGAGATGGCTCCCGATCATAAGCCACAGTTTTCTCATGACTTGCATAATAATATTCCGGCCGGCCGGCCCTGTTTCGTCTTTCGATCTTGGCAAAGAAGTTTCTAACCAGCACCAACTCAGATTTAAGACGGCTTGCTAGTCGAAGAGGCAGTTGATGTCAATCTCGCGAGGACAGCCCCAAGATGACTCAGCTGCAATCTTCAGACGAGAAAAAAGCAGCTCTTACCTCTCTTCTGGCTGAATACAGAGATCTTTTTGCATGGTCTCTTATGCTGCCGGTCCCGATTACTCCTTGGTGGAGTAGCACCGCTTGGTTGTACGGTCCGATGCCAAGCCGGTTAAGCAGGAATCGAGGAAAATGCATCCTGAAGTGTTGAGCTCTTTCGGTTAAAAAAGGCAGAAAGCGAATGCTGGCTCGACCAACCCTTGATCCTAACCCCCGGCAAGGTATATTCGCAAAGGAAATGGAGTTGGGGCATCAGCAGGAGTAGCAGAAGATGATCTAGCACATCGGCTGGGGGGGAATGAAAGAATTCGGTTATCAATTCCGGAGCTTGAAAGCTACCTATGATTTTCTTCGTCACCAACCATTTCCGCTGACTCAAGCATAGCATCTTTCCCCAAGCCCTTGTCATTTCCAGGATCGGTAGTTCCATCCCCTCCGTCCAGTTCTGCTTCGTATCCCATCGATACCTCCTCAGGCAGGCATAGGAGAGTAATCGATTAGCCCAATCATCGGAGCCTTGGAATGGGAGCAAACTCCGCTGGGTCGGATTACTCCTCTCTCTCCCTTTATATATAACGCATGCAGTAATTATGAAACACTCGGATCAGGACCTTCTTGAATGGGTGGAAGCTGGCGGCAGGGCTTGCTTAACCGGATACACGGAATTGGGATCTCTCTCGCATGCAAATCTTTCTATCGGGAAACCCTCGAAACTTCTATGTTCGTTGGTAGGAGCGGCGGGATCGGGATGATGATGATTTTTGAATCAAAAAGCAAATCAAATAATCAGAATCAGAATAATCATATTTAGACCAAAAAAAAAGCACAAATGGCAAGAGAAAGATATTGTATATAGATGGAGGAAAAAATCACGATGTGGAAAACAAGACAGGGATTTTGTACAATGACACTGTACAACAATTTGGAAAAGGGATGTAGCGCAGCTTGGTAGCGCGTTTGATTGGGGTTCCAAATTATTCAAAGGTTCAAATCCTGTCATCCCTACCCATTACTTATCCTATGGGCAGTAACGAGGGCGTAGCTTGAGATCGATGAAAATTGGACAAAATTTGGAGTTTAATTAGACTATATGCATGCGGTACAAAAATCATCCTTTTCTTCTTTACAGCTTTTTCTCCTGTCGTAAGAAAGCGCTCTTAGTTCAGGTCGGTAGAACGTGGGTCTCCAAAACCCGATGTCGTAGGTTCAAATCCTACAGAGCGTGATTCTGTTCTTGTTATGTTATGTCGAATCAAAAAAAAAGCACTTAACAAAACAAAGTGGAATTGCAACGTCGAATTTGACCTCCTCCTAAGCATGCTTCACAGCCACTCATTCGTCCTGACCAAACAGTAGAATCTATCTCTCAGCGATTCCTTTCTCCGCTAATCACCCCTTCCCAACCAGCCCGCCCGATCGATCGTCGGTTGATCGGCGAATGAATAGGGGTTGAGAAGGTTCGAAGTTGTCGGAACGAATCGTTTGTTTGCTTTATCGAACAAAGTTTATTAGGGGGTCGTCGGTTAGCCCCCTATTTTCAACCATTACAGCTGGTGTTGACCAGCTTAGCGATACGGACGGACACGAAGAAGAACGCAGGCAGCGGAAATGCAAAAGACTTCTTCAAAGATTCCCGACCCAGAGTTCATGACTCAACCACAAATCTGTTGAATAAAGGGGGATTGCTTACTCTCAGCCACTAGTTAGAAGGAAATCCCTTGACTTCGCTTATGCTTAGTCAAGTGAGGCGGGCGTCGATTCCATTCGAAGTAACGTAAGAGGATTCGTTAATGCACCATCTTCAAAAGATCTCTTCTCGGGATCCGGAGTTTTTCGAGAAAAGGTCCCATCCTTCAATATCATGATTGGGTCGACCAGGCCAGATCATAAGTGAAATATCATGATCGGGTCGACCAGGTCAGGCCCGATCATGAGTGAATAGAAAATCGAAAACGTACATTGCTGTTCCAGCGGAAATACTTGGTTTAATTCTACCACTTCTACTAGGAGTAGCCTTTTTAGTGCTAGCTGAACGTAAAGTAATGGCTTTTGTGCAACGTCGAAAGGGTCCTGATGTAGTGGGATCGTTCGGATTGTTACAACCTCTAGCAGATGGTTTGAAATTGATTCTAAAAGAACCTATTTCACCAAGTAGTGCTAATTTCTCCCTTTTTAGAATGGCTCCAGTGGCTACATTTATGTTAAGTCTGGTCGCTTGGGCCGTTGTACCTTTTGATTATGGTATGGTATTGTCAGATCCGAACATAGGGCTACTTTATTTGTTTGCCATATCTTCGCTAGGTGTTTATGGAATTATTATAGCAGGTCGGTCTAGTAATTAGGGGGGGCGGCCGTTCGGTCGCCTATGATAGACGGACCAATTGGTCAAAAATGGGTTTGTGCCGCAGGTGTTGAACGATCTACTCTACACAGGTGTGGGCTTACAGGGCTAGGGCTCAAAAACCCTTTCTTTCATTCAGAAAGAGGGTCACTTTTCCGGGCCGGGATCGAGAAGTGGAAGTCATAAAAAAGAGATGTTTCTCTTCGCACCTCAGATCAAGAGGAAAGGTAGCTTGTCAAGCTGGCCTATATATTCCAAATGTTAGCTGTCTTTTAACCGGCTGTTCTTCTTTGTCAACGCTACTAAGGACCTGACGGTTCGCCTACTTGATGAATGAAAGAACATTCAAAAGGGTTCTAAAGGAAAAGGCGACGAAAGCCCACTACAGTACAGTCGAAGTCAGCGGCTGAGTTAGCCTAGCCTCGCCTACTATTTCTTTTTAGTAGGCGAGCGAGTTAGCGAAGACGCTTAGGCTAATAGATAAGAGAGCGTCGGTGCTCCGCCTTCATTCTACTACGCTACGCAAAGTCACTTAGCTCGACGTTAAGAGAGTAAAGGGGGAATACCCTACTTAGATAGAAGAACCGCTGTTCGCTTACTAAGGTATAACCTTTCGCTCCCCGGGGCAAAGCCGCTTCGCACCACTGATAGACTACTTAAGATTCAATGTCGAAAGGCGCTACTTTGTTTCGCAAGCCTTTGTCATTGTCAGTCAACTAAGTAGGGCCCTGCGAATCCGTAAATATGAGAGCATGCCGAAAATATAAAGGATGGTCCCCTATGCATTTCATTCTTTCCGGAACGGAAAGAATGAAAGTACCTTACCCCCCATCATGGTGAACCTCTCCTTGTGATCGGGATGAGGTAGATGCCTCCCAGCCGGGGGGCGGATCGAATCGGAGTTTCCTTAGGTAGCCACCGACCTACAGTTATCCTTAAACTTCCGTGCTTGGTGGAGAAGAAGCGAACAAAGGGGAGCTCGCTTGCTGTCTTGTTCTCTGCCGCGGACTGGGATCGCTCGCCAGCTAGGCCCTCTAGAAGAAAGTTGGAGCAACATTGTATGAGAACAGATTACCCATCTTCGGGGACAAGGGGCGGAACGACCTCTCGATCTACTTACTGCAGCCCAGGACGGGCGTCGTCGTCTAGGCCTTCCCTGTTGCTCTGATCTCCCCTACGCCTAGGACGTTGTCTGGGCCAAGAGCCATAGTTAGTTGCTGTTTCCATTTGGTTGTTCTTTCTCGTTGTTGATACCGGCAAGACCCAGCCAGATGATGATGTCTGCTGGTTGGTAGTGAGAGGACTCTTAGTACCCGCAAAAAAAAGGGGCGCTGGTGAAAAAACCATCATTTGATTGAGTTTCTGGCTCTCCCTTAGCAGCGGGAAAGGAGTCTATCTATCTGCCTAGCTTTGGTAGATTTCCCCCAACGCAATTCAAAAACGGAAATTCCACGAATCCCTGAGGTGGATAAGTCCGACGACTCAGCAGCAGTGTGGAATTGAGTTTCTCGTCCGGTGGATCTGATCTATAGTTAGGGGGCAATACATACCAAAAGGTTCGAAGAAGGAAGGCGCATAAGAGTATATTTCCAACCCACCCATAGCCGGTCTAACTGCTGAGAGAGAAAAGTGCTTTTCTTTCCCTAATGGTCCTCGAGTACACACAGCTATTGCTGATCCTTTGCGAGATCAGGATGAGACCTTTCTGAATTGCTAATCCATGTTAGGTCAACATCGAGACGGAGCATCTAAGTTGGCTCTGTCAAGGAAGTGAAACAGGCATTCCTAGGTTGAGGTTACCATAGGATCGACCCTCAGTCAGGCCAGAGATTCCAAGGAGTTGATTCAGCAAGTTCCCTGTGCTACCCCGCGGGAAGTCTAATCGGAGCAATCGGTGGTTCCGTAATGAGTAGTCGAATACACATTGAGGTTGGGAAACCTCCTTCCCGCCCACACCTTCATTCTCTTCTTCCTCTGATCTTAGAAAGCATACTAAACTTCACTCCAATCTTTCCCCATTAGCAACAAGAGCAGCTCTATCGTTCGGCCCTTGATGAGTAAGCTTAGTTAGCTATACCGCACCATCCCTAATTGATAAGGCGTAACGAGGAACCCTTCTGGGAACCCCAGCCAAATCTCAAAGGGCAGCGGTAGTATGCCCTCAGGACTATAGGCCACCAAGATGTGGCGGTACCAATGCCGATGAAACTTCGGATTCAAAGCCGAGGCGGACGCACAATAACGGCGATAACCCGCACCTCTCAGACGTAATGAAGTCTGCAAACTTTGTGGGATCCCACAACTTTTCAGTACCGGCATCCATGCCAGAGCGTGAGTCGCAGCTCTAATCATCTTAATATTCATAGGGGAGAGATCGACGCCCTTAACACGGAATTTCTTTGCTAATGAATTCCAAGGCTCCGATATCCGAGACCAGCGATTTCGACATCGAAAGGCTGACCCCCAGATCTGCGCGAGACACTTTCTATAGCATAGAGCTACCTACCTTCTGATCCCCGATGACGATATCGTCACCGAGGAGAGTATAATCGAATGTCATTTCTTTGATCCAGTGAACCCAGCAGCAGCCTTCCACGCCATCGGCACATCCACCGCTCCAGACAGAGGCCAAGCACGCCTTCACGCAACCGAAAACACACGCTACACAAGAGCCCAACTCCACTCGCCACCTAAGGAAAGTGAAGGGATGCACAGACAGAGTACCGCTTGGTGGAGTTCCGAGGAGGACAGAGACGATCTACAGCTGCACAGCAGCACATTCACACCTCCGTCCCAAAGAAGTAGCAGCATGGCGCAAAGCAGTGAGTTCCAACCCCCCTCCACTGAACGAAGTGGAAAACTTCACCGAAAACGCAAGCAGGGATGGCTGCGAAGCTTGACTTTACTTGTACGGGCGATATGCTTCTTGCTTCACGCGGCGGGAAGCAAAAAATACGAACAAAGACTTGGTTTGTTGGCTGTTAGCGCTTCCTTCCCCGCCTACCGCCCTTGCTTCGACCCATTTTTCTCAGCATTATTCGGTAGCGGTGACGACTGCACCCACGAGACGCGCTCCGCGTGTCAAGGAACCTACGAAATGGATGCCCCAGCCTTCCTCCCTTTACCTTAAAACGCGGCGTCAAGGGCATATAGACTTTAGGACCTGGCTTCCCGGTCCTCTGGGAGGCGTCGCACGCCCGCACAAAATCCTTCACATTTGTCGTAATGGTAGGCCACCTACGTCCTGCCAATAGAATCTTTCTTACTGTGACTTCAGGCCCGCCCATGGCCTCCGGCAACTCCTGGTGTGCCTCTCGCATCACATCAGAGGCTTATTCCAAATACACACACGGAGTACTCCGAACCCATTCTAGAAAGTACTCCATTTATCAGCTGAAAAGGCGCCGATGTGAATTTCTCCTTCAGGGCGCCGCGAAGAACAAACCCCCTACCTTTATTCAATAACAAGCAAGTCTAGGATACATAGATAAATCATTTCGAAAACGCCGGTTATAACGTGTCCCAGGAAGGATCTGACTCCTTTCACATTCACAGGCGTCGTCATTTCCAAGATCACCTTCACGGGTCCCCTCGTAATCCTTAACGGCTTTGTGTCCTAGCAGCCGTCCCTGGTTCATTAAGAACTGACACTTCTGTGGATTCAGGGACAAGCCGCGCGACAGACGCCTAAGCACTCCTTGAGCTGTTCTAAGTGCTCCGCCTCTTTTCCGAAGACGCTCTAATCATCCAAGTCAATCCTTACAAGGCCTTAGAGTAAGTCATCTTCTCAAAGATAATGATTACTCAAAGGGTGCATTACACAATAAAAACGGCATCCGGTTGTAGGCGTAAATCCAAGACGACGTGACAAAGGTGGTAACTTATCCTCTTCGGCGATATGAACGTCGATTCTGGAATAACCTATCATATGCGCTGTCCATGTCATTCCCTCTTCTAAGATCACATCTTGGAACGGCAACGGGAAGGGATGGGATCCTTCTTTGTCACTTTGTTAAGTTCTCTAAAGTCTACGCAGATAAAACTCTTCTCGTTTTTATTAAGAGCTATTGGGGACACCAAATAGCTCGTGCTAACTCTTCATATGATACCGGCGTCAAGCATTCGTTGAATCTCCTTTTCCCCTTCTTTACATACAAGCTCAGCATAATTCGGGTTCATTTGTCTAGGCCTTTTTTCACAGGCTTGGCGCCTGACCTCCCGCATCTGATTTTTGCTTGCAAATAAAAGCAAAAAAAGGGATCAGCCTTTTTTTTAGTAAGATCGTGGTATGTCCACATCTTTGTACTCTTCTCTTGGCTTGTTCAAGAAGTTATCCTCTCCAACCTGCGCCTATCGCAATAACCTGCGGCGCTTCCTCGGTGCCGAGAATAGTCTGTCTGACTTCTTGCCCTTTTTTTTTACAGGCTCATCGCCTGCCTCTTTGGTGTGAGCCGGAGTTAGACATAACTTCCTTCTTCCTTCGACAAGTTCCTAAAAATGCTCCGGGACTCTTGCTTCATTTGATTCTTCTGGTGCCTCCTTAGTACCACTCGTCTCTCCCCTTCCTTTAGGAAGTACTACCCTGCTGTGCTCGTAATCAGCTGAAACCATATAACAATGGAATTAAGGCTTTCGCAGCCATACTTTTCAACAAACTGGGCGCTTTGCCTTCGTCGCCCATTCCGCGTAGGCGGTGGTGCTCCTCTGGCCCTTCCTTCGATCCACCGCCTCTTCCTTAGTCTTTGGTTGAAAAGGCCCTTTGTTAGGCCTCTCCGTCTTCTCCTCTAACGGGGGAATACACAAGTCCATTACGGTCCAACTAGGTGGGCCGCGTCAAAGTATATCGTGAGTATAAATCAACTTCTCTACCCCCTCGAGCATTCG
Organism: Calamus simplicifolius; assembly: GCA_900491605.1. Lineage (NCBI taxonomy): Eukaryota > Viridiplantae > Streptophyta > Magnoliopsida > Arecales > Arecaceae > Calamus > Calamus simplicifolius. The sequence continues at coordinate 607,882 of UESW01004710.1, read as the reverse complement.
GATACTTTTTCCGCACAATAAACAAAAAATGACTACCAGTTTCTTTATCATAGGAAGACCGTCTTATGCAATCCTCACCTCTTTCGAACCTGAATAGACCAAGGCAAGACCTAAACTTGCTTCTCCAAAGGAAAGTCTCAAGCTGTCTTTGCTTTGCCAGCGGATTTACCCCTCTGTTGCCCCCCGATGACAGCTGCATCTTCCAGTATTCCAAGAGCATACTCCCCCAGAAAATGCTTGCGTTTTTTTTTTCCTTGAAAAATCGCCTTTTATCCATTCCAACAGTTATACATCTTTCGGCTTAAATAATGGTTGGCCCTTTCCTGTCCTTCATCATTCTTTTGTGCAAGCAAAGCACCTAAGGAATTGTCCATAACTGCTATGTCAAAAAATGAAAGGCTTTCCTTTCTCTTCCGCTGCTAAGCACGGCCCGGGAAATGGTTTTATACGCAATTTTTCAGTCCTAAAACGAATCTACGTATTAACAAGGTGTTTACTCATCCAACGTGGAGAAAGTGCTTTCGATTTTCTTTAACAGGTCGAACCCTCTCTGAAGACCTTGTGACTGCTATTGAAGACCGAAAGCCCTTGGTACTGAGTGAACGAATGAAGCGGGCTGGGGAGGTGAAAAACCACTTCTTCTTTCGACGGTCGAGCTTTGAAAAGTGTCTCATCAATCCACGACTTTTTTTGGTTTTCTAGCCCGGTGATATCGAGCCTCGAAGCTACTGCCAAACTCTGAATCTTTCGCTTTCCTTTCCTTTTTCAGTCAGAGCAGAGTTTCTTTTCATTCGCTGACAACTAAGATAACTGAAAATCACCCTCTACTGAGGAGTGTGTCGGTAGCCTTCGGAATAAGTCCTACGCATACCGACTGGCGAATAGTTCAGTGAGTGGGTTCGGGTAAGACTCTACTTATTGATCTACCTATTTATTCCTCCCCCAGAGAAGTGCGAGCTACCTTAGTTCATAGATTGCTTGCATTGACGGTCATTCCATTTCTTCCATTGTTAGGCAGGTTCTGTTCCCAATCCAACTTAAGTATTTCGATGTAGGTTGCGGACACATTTCATTCTCTTGAGCAGGGACAGGCCTAGTTGGACGATAGAGAGCCTGAATGAAACTCTCTCCTTCTACTAGCGCGAGGGACCGCCTGTCCCTCCGTGCACATGATCCTGCCCCCCGACGGGGGAAATGCATTCTAAATCAAGGAACTGTTATAGTTGGCATAATTGGGGGTTTACAGAAAGACATTTGCTTGGTGATAAGCGTGAAAATACGAAAAGTGAAATGGCACTACTCGCTCTGGCACTGTAACTGGATCATCTGGATCACTCAGTTAAACAATTGCTGCTGCTGGATCTTTAACGGAATCTACAACCCCCAAAGAAAGGAAAAACTTCTAGCTACGCTACTGGCTCTGCGGGATCCGCTGGGTATCAAACTGCTTGCTTCGGTCGAGATCCAGATTCTGAGAGTAGTGATCGAGAGCCTGATTCTGACGTTCGTGAGCGTGACCCAGACCTTCGTGATCCATATACGCCATAAGCAAAGCAAGCACCAGTACTAGAGTCAGTTGTTCCAGATCGAGAACCAGCCCTAATAGCAACAGAGGCAAGGATGGCAAGAGCAAAGCAAGCAGTAGACCTAGGAGCAGATCCAGTCTTAGATCAAGACCCAGCAGTTGATCCATACCTAGTATCAACACCAATAGGAGCATAAGTAGCTAATACATAAGAAGCACCAGTAGCATACCCTGTTGTAGGACCAGCACCACAAGCTAGGGTTGCTGGAGCAGAGCCATAAGCATATCCATACCTTGATCCAGTCAAAGAACCCGTAGTAGTTCAATTAGTACCAATAGCATTACCAGAGCTAGTCCTTTATCCAGTTTTTGAACGAAGAACCTGTTGACTAAGTTACAGTTCCTTAGATCCATATCCATATCCAGCAGATACGGGGGTGACAGTACGAGTACCAACAGTGAATATCCAAGTACATATCCTATAGAAGCAAAGGTATAAGCATAGCCAGCACCAGTAACAAGACCAGTCAACCCACCAGCATAACTATCAGTATCAGTAGCAGCATAGGAAGCAAGGGTAGATCCAGTCGAAAGACCAGTAGCATTAGTAGCTAAGACGGGTACTTTTTAAGTTAAGCATAACCAGTACTGTAGCATATTAAGTGCCTATAATAATACCTATAAGCAAAGGCAGAGACAGTAGCATAGGCGGCATAAACTAGGGTTGTAGAACTTTGATTTTCGACGTTCTTGCTTATTCATACCCACATCCAGTAGTGTATCCAGTACCAGATCCTTTTGAAGTACCATACGCACCACCAATAGTATCAGCAGCATCTGTAGCTAAGATAGAAGTATACCTAGTATAAGATCCAGTAGTTCCAGCTTATCTACCAATAGCAAAGGTATCTATCGGTAACACCAAGAACAAAGGCAGGAACATAGGCATAAGCAAAGCCATAAGTATAGGTACCTAGTAGAGGATTAACAACTCAATTCAAATACAAAATGGAAATGAATCAAAAGGCTTTAAGAAACATTGAGAAATCCATGCCCTTCTTTTTCCTCCCACCCTGGCGCTTGCTTTGTCTCTGCCTATGCTCTAGCTACCTACTATGCTCCAGCTGCTGCCATCTTTGCTCCAACCTTTACCTCTGTGGGATCCACTGGCATTGGTTCTCGAACTGCAACTGGAAATGTAACCAAAAACTCTGCCTTTGCCGCAGGCTCTGCTGCGAGCTCCGGTACTCGAATTGGCTCGGATGTTGGAACAAGCTTTTGAGCTCCAACTGAATCTGAGTAAACGAGGACAACTGGGTATGCAACCAACGATAGTAGGTTCTGAATCAACGGGTGAACCCGCTACCTCTACCTTTGCTTCTGGCTTTAATGCATGCTCTCGAACATGGACTAAATATCGATCTGCGCCTAGATACCTTGCCACTGAATCCGCTGCTGGAACTTAGTCAGCTACATCTTGAACTGCTGCTACCTTCCTTTCCGCTGCTGGTGGTTCCGGATCAACCTCAATTGGTGCTTCTCACTTTTATGCTGTGGGGTAAGCTGCTCCTGCAGGCACGGGATCTTCTATTGATATCCAATTTGTCGACTTATAGCTTTGCCACGAGGTCTGCTGCTAGCTCGATCTATGCCTCTATTGCTTCAACCGAGTAACCCGTTGCTCTTGTCTATGCTTCCTCTTTTTTTCATGCAATAAACCCAGGCGACCTTTGCCTCTTAAGCCTCTGCCTTTCCTCCTGCAGCTCGAACTCCAACTGGATATGGAAAAGGAATGGGCCCCCTACCCTATAGGTGATGGCTTTGGATCTCGACCTGGACAGGCGCGGATCCTGTTCCATAGCACACGGCATCCCTTCCAGTCTCTGTAGACGTTCCATATACAGATCCCATTTCCGTAGGAAAGCAAGAGCTTTTAGTAGTAGCGGACGCAGCTGCAGATTTTGTAGCCACGGCAGGCGCTGGAGCAATTCCCTTATTATCACAGACCACCTGGTCAAGAAGAATCATCAGGATTACCCAGTCAATAACCATACCCATCAAGGTAAAGTTCACGCGTTCAAGGAACATCAATTGCACCCCGCTCCACGGCATTAATAAGGTGGTCCCTGACCTTCACTTGCATGCGCAACAACATCCGGGAGCCTATCGTACACCGCTCATGGAACTAAATAAGACTAATCGAGACCCTCAGCCTGGATATGTGCTTAGCCTCGAATCTTTTATTAGTGGGGCGCGTTAACCAGCGCGGCAAGAGCAATAACATGAAAAGAAGCACGTCGGGTAAGCGTATCAAGAGATACCGTGGGAAGGTTGCCCTTTACGCCAGTCATTAAGGATCTGTTTCAACGTCGGCTAGGACCAAAGGCAAATGCCCTATGAGCGCTTAAGCCGAGATTATTCGCCACCGTATACAAGATTCTAAGTGGAAGATTATGAGCCACTGGCGAAGGCTTGATAACTAGGGTAAATAAACGAGTCCGGTTGTGGAAGGGAATGGGACGCATTGAGCGTTCCTCTCCTTAAACTAGGGTCCCCTTTGCAAACTGACTCAGCCTTAGGTGTCATCCCTGAAAACTGGTATAGGGGGGCCCATATAGAGAGTAGACAGCGAAAACAGGAGCTTCCAACAGTAGATCTGCAATAAATATAGGAATATGCATAAACTGTAGCTCAAAAGAGCTTATCTCCCCACTTCCCTCCATTCCCCTGGCATACACACGCCTCCATAAGACGAGCGACGGGGAGTTTAGATAGAAAGCCGGGAGCTTCCGTCCTTAAACCAGCCCATTTTTCTTCTTTTTGTACACGAGATCCATAGATGGGAACATAGTAAAGAAAGGCAGAGACCATAAACTAATAGTAGGATCTGTTGCTGGTTCTGATCCAACTGACTCTAAATATCCAACAGGGGGGGGTTGTGAGGTTAAGAGGTCCAGAGGGAGGAAAACCCGTTGTTTCCAATGAATCTAAACATCTAATCGTGGAATGTGAGAGGTCTGGGTAACCGGGAGAGGAGATTCGTGGTGAAGAGCTTAGTTAAGAAATGTAAAGCGTCTATAGTGATTCTTTAGGAAACCAAGCGTCATTCTTTTGACAGGAGGACTGCTAGAGATCTTTGGGGTGGCAGGGATAGAATTCGGCATGCCTTGCACGCGGAGGGCAGTGCAGGGGTATTGTGATGTTGTGGGATAAAAAGACCATTGATGTCAAGGAGGAAATGGCAGGGTCGTTCTCTGTCACCATTAGATGTAGCTTTGTCGGCGGGGATCACCTGTGGGTTGTCACAGAGTTGTACGGCCCAAAGATTATGCTTTGAGAGATCATCTATGGGACGAGTTAGAGGATGTGGCCGGGTTGCTTATGTGTGCAGTTCGACTGCGCCAGGGCTATAGCAAGCTGGGAAGCTTCTAGGTGCCCAAAGCACGCAAACGATTCCACCCACTACTGGGACTATTCTACTACCGACCCTACTAATGACTGCCGGACGGATCCAGGGCCAGGAAGCAAAGACTCTCTTTCAAGCAATTTGTTCACCCGAGACTTTCTCGTTTCCTTTAGATAAGTCAATTCCTTCTTCAATCGATTCCTATCTCCCCCGAGGGGTATTCCCTTAAAGCTTTAGGGAATCCAGTTCCAGCGGAAGACTAAGTAAGGTACGGTAGCAAGTCAAATCAATCTCCTCCAACAGAAGGCTCTGACCTGACCACAGTCAATCAGTCTATTGTTCTGGTTCTAGAGAGTCTAACCCCGGAGAAGAAATCGTCTCATTGCTTTGAGCCTGGTGTGGGATCTTTCCCATCAAGTAGCCCAGCCCTTCCGACAAGAGCAGTTACGCCTTTTCCTAATGGCCTTACTACAACAGCTGAAATGGAAGATGATGTTGAGGCCTACGTGATTGCCTGCTTTGTCAACAAGACAAGACTGAATGTCAGAAGGAGGCGGGTTTGTTGCAGCCTATGCCAGTCCCTGAGAAGCCGTGGGTGTCGGTCTCAATGGACTTCCCTCACTGGGTTGCCTAAGGTGAACGGTATGCGTTCTATCTTGGTTATTGTTGATCCTTTCTATTCTATAAGTATGCTTTTTTTGTGCCTGCACTACATGCTTGCTTGTCCAGCAGATGTTGCAGCTGACTTAGTTTAAAAGAATGTGGTGAAGTCAAGTACTTGACTTTGGGTTGCCAGAGGACATTGTTAGTGATCGTGACACACGATTCACTGGCCGTTTTTGGACTGTGCTCTTCAACTTGATGGAGTCAGAGTGGAAGGTTTCCACAGCAAATCATCCGCAGACCGATGGCCAAACAGAGAGGATGAATGCGTTGTTGGAAGAATAGTTGAGGCACTATGTCACAGCTAGTCAAAAGAATTGGGTGGACTTGCTTGACAGTGCACAGTTTTGCTATAATCTGAATCGGTCCTCTGGCTTACGTAGTTTGCGCAGTTACGTTCCTTCAGTGGTCCGGACCTGGCCTTTAACCGCCTCTCTGATTGGAATTGAGGGCTGGCCTCTTTGACTCGGGCAGGGGAGAGCGCGAGCTGAAACCACTCTTTCGAAGGCAGCAAAGCGGCACGCAGCAGCTTCGTCTCGACCAGTCAACTGGCATGGGAGAAATCGTTCTATCTATTAGTTAGGCATTCGATTAAGGACACTTTTAGTAAGGCGGATCGGCGGAAAGTAGTACTACACTAGGTAGGCTGTTCCCACAGTAGCTTTAAGTTCCGGAGATAGAATCGAATTGATATCTGAAAGTCGTAGAGTAGTCTAGTAGCTGACAGTGCCTGTAGTAGTAGCTTATTCTCCGTGAAGGAAGTTTGGTGCTTTCTTTTATTTAGCTCGGCTGGCGTAAGAAGATCCGATCTTTTACGAATAGGTTTCACAGCTGCTGCTGTCGCAACAGAGGAGCTCGTTGTGTTTGGGAATGCTGAGAGTGATCGAACGAAGAAGAAGATCGGATGTGAAAAGCATCCACACTATGTTTCTACCATTAGTCGTGAATATGAAGGAGTATAAGCAGCTGCTTGAGAAGGCTCGCCATGAGTTAAACTGCCCTTCTTTATCCGATTTTTTTCCTAAGGGTCATGTGGAACCCGAAGCTATAGGTCGCATTATGATTTGAAGTCAAGGGCTCCGAGACTTCGCATAGTGAGGAAATGGTAGCATGCAGGCAGAAAGCCAGATATAGTAAGAGGCGCACTCCTGGGGGGCAGGAATCAGAAAGGTTTCTCGATCAATCCGATCTTTATTCAGTGCCAAGACCTTTATAATCGAAAATCAGCAATTAGTGAAATTCGATACATTCGATATCCTTCTTAAGCTTCAGAACGAAGATGGTGGGCTCGCGTGGGTAGCTCCCGTCTCCTGTAGCCGCCTTGTTCTCTGTTAGTTCATAAAGTGTCTGACACAGACGCAAAGTCATGACAACCAGACTAGACTAATAACGTTACAAGCAGCGCAAGGAAAAGTCTGAACGCTTTCCGCAAAGATGCTGTTAGTTAGTCCACTTTGACAAGAAAGTGGGAAAAACCGACGGGGAGTGAGTTCATAAAAAGGACTCTTTCAAACCGGGTTCCTGCTTCTTCGCTCGGTGACGAGGCAGTGATATCGTCGTATTCTTCCGGCTTGGATCAGTTGGATCCGGCTTGAACGCAAGCAACGGTTGGCTAGACTGCTCGATTGGCGGATTGGCTTAGCTTGTTGCGAACTACTGTTCTTCATTTGCCTTAGTTGTGTGTGGGGTCAACGGAGACACTTGCACTTACTGATTGTACGTACTCACCTTAGTCCTCAATCCGTACTTCACTCACTGACTCATTCATAAGTAGTTGGAGCCAGGTAATGTTACGGCTGTTTAAGCTGTTGAGGGTGAGTCAAAGAAAGTAGGCACAGCAAAGAAAGTAGGAACTCTTCACTTCCTAGCCTTGAAGTCAGCCTAGAGGAGATTGGTAAAGCTCACGCATCGGTTAAAGTGCTTGAGTAGTCCCGTCTCCGGGCTATAAAAAAGAGAGACTCTTATTGACCCTGCCTCTGAAGGTCTTCGCCCATTGCACCGGTCTGAACATCAAGATCTGAACATAGCTTATGTCGAGTTTGATCTCTGGTTGCTGCTTTCAGTCCCCGATATCTGGAATTGGACCAAGAAAGGAATGGGACACCTTGTGGGATTCATCCTGATCTCTTTGGTTATTCCTTGTCATCACATCCAACTACCGATCCCTTTCTATGAGTGAAAGAAAGTCTATAGCTGATTCCCATATGCTGATATAGTCCGATCAATTGAACGGTGTGATTAATCCACTAGAGAAGGGAAGGCCCGATACTACTACCGATACCTGGTATCGAGCAAGCCATAAAAGAAAGCGTGCTTAGGGACTTTCTGTTTGTGCCAAACCAGATTAGACCACTCAACAGGATTTTTTGACTGGCTTCTAATTAAGTTCCAAGCAGTTATTAAAGAGTAAATGCCCGAGGCCGAAGGCTTCCAAATAGTTGTATCGACTTCCAACCCTCCGGGGGAGGACGTCTTTCACATCAGCTGCAATGGCAGGAGAAACAGAGGCTAACCTGTCCAGCAAACTCTCGTTTGCCCAAAGTCAGCTAGAGAGGCATGAGCGGGGAATGCGTAGAGATCGGAAAGAAGCCAGCCCTAAATCCGCTTATGAGAACTTAACTTCACGATTGGACGGCTAAGCTAAGCACCAACTTCCGCAAGGACAAATGGCAACTAACTCGGCTACAGAGCATTGAATGAATCTTGCCCCTTCTTTCTTTTTGTTCACTCGTAGTTCTGTCTTTCTGAAGCAGAATGTCCTTCCGACAACACCGGTTAGGTTACGCCTTTTAAGCCATGCCTTTGCCTTTACTCCAACAGAAAGGTGGGATCGCTAATCTAATCATTTCAGGCTCACGAACAAAGAAAGGAGAACGCTTTGAATTAGGGCATTCACCTCTATCCATTCCCGAACTTTCAAAAAAAGGAAGCTTCCTTACCTTACAGCTGACCAAGAGTGATTTGAATGATTCTTCCCCGAGGGGACTTCACTACAGGAATAGTCCATGTCTTCCTTCTAAGGGAAGAGCTCTTTCTTAACTGAAAAAGATAACAATTATCATTGCCTCCCTTCCTTATTAGCGCTACGTGGAACTGCTTCTTCGTTCGAATGCTTTGATGCTCTTAAAAGATCTCGCCTCTTTGCTTAGAAAGACTTTGGTGAGGCATTGGTTACGGTTCCTGGAGGTTACTTCGCTTACCGCCTAATCCTAAGATAATCCCATCCTTTTTGATTAGTGGAATTGGCAGCCAGATGAAATAGCTTCAAAACACTCATCATGTCATACCATTTCCCTTAAATCAAGTCCCAATCCCAAGGCATAACCAGAATCAGAAGAGGGGGCTTCCCTACTTCCATAAATAGGGGTAAACAGGCTCTTCAAGGAAGTCCTCCTATCAAGAGGCATCATCGGCTTTTCTTTTCCACTCATCTAACTGGGACATCTGTCCTTTGCAAGCCCTTCTCGGCAAGGCCAGCATCTCGAAATGAAAAGATGTCTTATTGTGAAGAAGTACTACCAACTTTGGAACTACTTTATCTTAGCTTGTAGCTAGGAAACGGAGTAGCCCGGAAAGCTGTTTAGAATCTCTTTTGAAAGAGTGCTATCCTTGCCTTAATCTTAATCATCCCGCTTCGCTTGTCCAGTTCCGCCTTAAGTAAGCTATAGGGCTTCTCAAGAGTTCTTTTCCATCTACCTTGTTACGAACTGTTCAGAGGCGGGATCGCTCACATCAGAGCACATGAGATCAGATCTCTCACAGGGGAAGATCCTGAAAGAGAGGGCATTATAAAATCGATTAGCATTCCAACTCGCTTGCGGGGAGTGCAAGTGAGGCCCAGGGATATGAGTCTAAGACATAGTTTGACTTTTCTCTTGGGGATTTACCGGAAACAAAAAGTCGAAAGTTCCTTCCTTCCCTACTATCAGAAGACAACAACGGCATATTCGTTGTTGCTGAGGGAAAGACATATGACTTTTGTCCCCCTTATCCAAAAGCAGGCGAAACTCCTAATAAGTCTGGAGCTCTAGCTGCAAATGCTTTCCTTCCCGCTGTATTCTCATATGAGAGGTACCTTGGGGGGCCAGCCATAGTTTTTCCAGTTTCTTCCCCTCCGGCTGGAAGACGTCGGACTTACCTTCCTAAAATCTCTATATGCCCCCTTTCTGTAAATGCCTTACCGTCCGCTGACATGCCTGATTGTCTGGAAAAAGAAGGATCCCCTTTAGGGGGTGCCCTCTTTGGAAGATCTTGAGCTTCTGTTCGCCCAATTCTAGAAGATGAACTAGGGGAATGTCTCTTTTGTCCCTCGGAACTCATCTTCCTGTCCGGGTCTGCTTATGCCTTTCTTCCTGATGAGTCTATAATAGGAGAACTGCTTAAAAGACCGCCAGGAGCTGGTCTTGCCTTCCTGTGAAAAGGGTTTGATCTACTCTCAGCATCGGGAAATTGCATAATTAGAGAACTGGGAGATGAGATAAGAAAGAAGTTGGCTTCTAGGTATGCTGTAACATCTGAAGAAGGAGCTTGAGTCCATCGGTATGAATTCGCTTCTGCTCTATCTTCATAAGCTTGACCGGGAAGAAAAGTCGAAAGTGGCTCAGGTTCAACTCCGGTATCGGCTGGTAGAAAAGAGTCTTCTGTGCGACTTAGAGCAGGGGAGTCTGACTAAGACCTTGTTGGGCTTGGGGGGAAAGACGGATTACTTGCTGGTTCAGAACCCTTTTGAGCGGCTTCTTGAAGCAGTCCAATCAGCAGGCTCAAGGCGGTCGTCACTCGGCTTTAATACCGGAACCACTGCTTTAACATTTTGACTCCTCTCCCCGGCTTATGCTCGGTTGGGGCTAGGAGCTTAGACAGCGAGGAAGTTAGCATAGGCATCTCGTGCCCCAAAAAGTACGAAACTGGTGACCCAGAATAGGGCTTTGGGGAGTAGGCTTTCTCTTCTGTAGGGGTTGTCGGGTGAAGTACTTCGAGGGGTTTGAAGCAACCCACGGAGCGGTAGGAAAATCAAGACGGATTTCCAATAGTCTTGCTAATGCACAATCCCTTCCCCAGCTCGAGGCCCTATGCTATATGCTATTAGATGCTTGAATGGCCTTCTTCAGTGGATTCGAGAACAATCAAGCAATAGAATCCCTTTCTATTTGACCCTTTTCACACAGGAATGAATTTGAGGAAACTATTCCTAATAAGTCAAAAACTCTATTGACTTTCTCACATCCCTCGGAATCAGTTAAGGATTCTTCAATTCCCGCTGCGTGGGGTATCGAGGCATATTTCTCACAGGTATGATGCATTCTAATTAATTGGAAGTCAAATCACGAGGGAATAACAAAGAAGTCCTAAACTTTGAGCTTTATACCCTCTTTTCGACAGGAGCATAGATTGTGTACTCGTTTATCTTATAACCCGTAGGACTGTACGACCGACTGGCTAGACCAAGAACTGGAATTGCTTGTCAAAGCCCTGTTGGGAGTAGACCATCCGGAATAACTAGAGCAGAACCCGCTTCAACAAAAAGACCTGTTACTAAAACTGGTACACCTATGACTCTTGTATCTACATCATCACCTCTTTACAAAAAAGTCAAAAAAACAGAGGAAAGGTCCATGCATGTAAAAGCTGGTTCTACTACTGCGGGATCAGACTTCAAGCTATATGCTATAAGATTCTAAAGTCTCACCATCAAATGAGTCTTCGGTTTATGGTAAGTTAGCTTGCAAAGGACTTCTACCACCCAAGGCACTTAGTACTATCAACCGACCATAGGCTGCCTAGTCCTACTCAGGCACCCTTTCAGACTCCCGGGCTACTACCATTTAATCTCTAGGGGAACCATATCGAACTCCTAAAGAAAGGTTGCGGGCCGAAGCCGATAAAGGGGAGACTAATGTTTTTCCAAGAAAGGTGTGTTTCGCTTAAGAGAGGTAGCGGGCCGAAGCCGAGCTTGCTTAAATAAAGGTTGCGGGACCTTAAGCCGAAGAAAATCAAGAAGATGTTACAGTCCCTGTAGCAGTTAAAGAAAGAGTAATTAGCGGAAGCCGACCTGTAAATTGCTTATGTTTTCGTTTTTTCCCTACCTGTTACAATTGCTTCTCCTGCTAAAGTTGCATAGAAATCTCGTTTTTTGCTAAAATACAAGTTTTGTGAGTGGCACTTGCTTGGAGAGAGGCAAATAGCATAGCTTTCCCGGAGAGAGGCTAATTTCTGTTAAAACAATAGTTAGTGTCTGATTTCGTTCTGACAATTCCTGTAGTTACAGTTTTCACAATTCCTGTAGTTACAGTTTTTATGGCAAGTGGGACAAGTGGTTTCGTTACAATGCCGAATGTCTTAGTGAAAGTGGATTCCCCGCCCCGGGACTATTCCTGAAAGAAGGAGTTCTCCGCGGAAGGAAGACGAGAAATCTGATGTTACAGTTTTCGTTGATCTGGCAATTGCTTTAGTTAAAGCCGAAGCCGAGCTTACAGATGTAACAGTCCCAGTTGATGGCCTACCCGTTACAAATGAAAAGCGAATTCCGCCACCTTAAGTTGTGGCAGTTGATTCCCCGGGATAAGTAGCATATCCCGAGTAAGCGTCAAATACGGGTTTTGTCAGAAATTCTCGAGTGTAGGCGCGCTGATTTCAGTCTTCCGCGAATGTGACAGTTACAGCTAAGGGACCTTAAGCCGAAGACGAACTAGAAGAAGCAGAACTAGAAGATGTTAAAGTAAGAGTAGCAGATGTTACAGTTTAAGTAGTTTGCCCACCTGGGACATAGCTTGCGTAAGCCCAAAATAGGGGTTTTTTGCCAATTGCAACTGTTAAAGCTACAGCTGAACTAGAAGATGTTACAGTCCCAGTTGTTTGAGCGGAAGCCCAACTAGAAGATGTAACAGTGCCTGTAAAGGCAGAGTTATTAGCCGAGCTTGCTTAAATAAGGGTTGCGGGACCTTAAGCCGAAGAAAATCATTCTTTATTTGTCACCACTTCGTCGCATAGCTTTCTAGTTTATACAAAGCATAGCTTGATAGATACTTCAAAAGTGGCATAGTTTTGAGCCGAAGCCCAACTGTATGCTTATGTTACAGTTTTGATTGAAATTCCTGGGATGGGACGATTCCTTCGACGTTTGATAGCCACTTCTTTTTTCTATGTTATTATACGATAAAATTCAATAAGACGAATTTCCTTGTAAGGTAGCAATGAAATCAGACTAATTACCAGGTAAGGTAGCAAATCCTTTTCCTTAATCAGTTTCATAGCTTGATAGTGTCAACTCAGCGTAAAATACTTGTTTTGTAACAATGTAGGCTACTGTTTTTGACAAAGCAGATTCTGTTACAGGCCCTGTTGATGTTGAGGCAATACCTGGGACAATTGCTGATCCTGAATAAGTGTAATAGCTTGCTTATGTTACAGTCCCTGTTTCGGGCGGGACCATTTCTTTTCCTCTATAAGTTCCATTAAATAAAGTGCCAGAGTTTTTAGCAGAAGACGAGCTTACAATAGAAAATATTGAAGTTGATTCCCCAAGTGGGACAAGTTTATAAGTGAAAATTCCGCCACCTGAATAAGTGGCATTAAAGAAAGAGCTTTTTGCCTCGGATTTCAAAAGTGTTTGGTTGGCTTCGGTCTGGAAATTGCGAATGTTGAGGTTGAGGGCCTACCTGTGACAATTCGAATTTGCATTCTAGGCCTCGGTTCACGTCTTGCAAATCAAAAACCTGCTATGCTAAGCTACGCTTCAGAAGTGCCTGTTGAGGGACCGACAGCCCAAGACGAGCTAGAGGATGTTACAGTAACAGTTGTTTTCACAAGGGATTCTGTTTGAGTTTATTCCCCAAGTGGGACTAGTGCTTTCGTTACAATCAATGCCTTTTCTGCTAATATATGTTTTCGTGACAGTTGTTTCATAGCATTCGTATTACAACTAAGCTCAAAATAGGGGTTTTTTCCAATTCCTACTGTAACAGTGCCAGCATCAGATGTGACAGTGCCAGCTAAGTACAATTACGGATTTTCCCCTTAATAAGTGGAATAGCTAGAGAGTTGCAACTAAGCGTAAAATACGGATTTTGTAACAAATGATCTGAGACAGTGAAATTACATAGCTTTCCAAAGCTGAGAAAGGTCTGGAAATTCCTGGTTCTATTCCTGAAAGATGGCAATTCCGCCACCTTAAGTTGAAGAGTAGATGGCAATTGCGAATACTGAAAGTTGATAAGTGACAATTCCTACTGTGAAAGTACCAGTTTATTCCCTGGGCAATTCCTTCAAACAATTCCGTCAGCCGATTTCGGGCCGAAGCCCACCTGGGACTATGAATGAAAGTTGTTAAGTTCAAGTTGAGATGGCAAGTGTAACAATTGCTTATGTGAAAGTACCAGTTTATTCCCCGGACACCTGATCCTCCAGAAGTGAAATAGCTTGCCAAAGCTGAGAAAAGGGATATAAATCGCTTCAGAAGTGCCTGTTGAGGGACCTTAAGCCGAAGCCTAGCAATCTGATGTTACAGTTAAAGTTGATGGCCTACCTTATGTAAATTCTGGGGATGGGACTATTCCTTAGTTTCAAGTTATTAGCGGAAGCCCAACTGTTACAATTCCAAATGCTAATTACAATGTTGAGGAGTAGATGGCAATTCCTTCTGTTAAAGAAGATCTGGCAAGTGTGACAATTGCGCCAACTTAAGAAGTTGCAGTTCAGGCAATACCTGTTACAATTGCTTCTGTTTTCTTTCGTAGCAGTTTCGGGAATACCAGTGACATAGCTTTCAAAAGCGGATTCAGGTTCGGGAACGGGTGCTGGTGCTATGACCTAAAAGCTGGTATTTTGCCTGTATGGTGTTTACCGGGTGGGACCCTCGATCCGGAAGGTATGCCACTATCGGCTACTATCTATACATGTCTGCCTCCCTTGAAAGCTCCTGGTGCTGCGACTATCACCGGTAAGTTGCGTCGGATCAACATCGGGATTCAAATCAACTGCAAAAGCAACTAAGTCAACGCCTATTTGCTCTGGATCTACTGGTCCTCGGATCCCAGCATGGTTGGGAAGATAAGGACTGGTGCATACTCTACGCATGCCTTACTAAAGAGGATATAGCGCTTACCTGAAAATAGCGCTTAAACAAACACCACCTGATAAAAGAGCTCATACAGCGCTTCCTTGTATCAATCCCGGCCTAGGAGCAGAATTCTATATGATGGATGGAAGGCACTCTGTAATTCCATGATTTTTTGAGTAAGAGCGGTCAAAAGGCATCCTTGTCTTAAATCCTATGGTGGCGGTTCCTTCGAGAAATAGGTACTCTTTCCCACATTTGGTGACTTCCCATCTGTGTAGACTGCCTACCAGGCTTTCCGTCTTAGTGCTATGGTGGCCGACCTGAGAAAAAAAAAAAAAAGAAAGATTCTCCTCCCCGGGCAAGCACTCCCCTTTTCTTCCACACGCGTGCTGCTTTTCCTGTTCTACATTGAGCGGGAAGTACAGGAAAGGCCCTGCTAGGTCTAGACTAACAAAGCCCAACCCGCCTTTTTCATTAGCAGCTGGAGAAAGAAAGCGTAGGGTGTGGTCTCTCAATAGACTAAATTAGGTAGTCCTGGGGCCCTCTTAGCCGAGCTCTTTTATTTGATAATAGATCCGGCTTTATCTCAACTTGAAGTACAGGGCAGCTATCCATAGCCTACCTAACAACAACCCGAACCACCCCTATTTTGTAGTTATTAACAGCAGAGCCCCGGAGCTCGGAGAGAGCTACTACTAACAGCTGCAAGCGAGAAAGAGCCGGAAGAGCTAGTCGCCTGAGTCTTGACTGGCACTTTTACCCGGGATGGGACAATCCAAAATTGGGCCAATCAGCAACCGGCACCACGTATGGAGCGGTAAGAAATGAAGGGCTATCTTTCGGGTCAAGAACAAAGGGAACGAAGTGAATTGATACGCTCTCTAAGTGAGGAGACAGGAGCTCTAGCTTAGAGACGGTCCCTAGGCCGGACAGAGGTCTAGGGGGAGCCCAGAGAGAGGGCTTTCTTTAATAAAAACGCTTTTAGTATCCCCCATTATGACAAAGAGAGACTTTTTGACCAGTGGGGGATAGTTATGGAGCGGGGGTTAGTGTTCTGGTCGGGCGAACCGGCCTCCGGATGTAGTCATGTTAGTTTTGCTTTCTCTGTTGCATGACGAACCGGGTAACCAAAAGTCACAATCAGAACAAAAGGAAGTTCGCTCTTTCCCTATTTAGGGACAGAGTTTCCAGACTTAGGCCTATCGTGAAAGGTCCTCTACTCGATGCTCATATGCTATTCTTCCCCACTCACCGCCCTCATCTAATCGATGTCTTCTCCGATCTTTCACTGCATGGTTCGCAGAGTTGGTATTGGGAGGAAGCTTCACAGCTTCTAACTCTAATTACCAGCTCGGGAAATTGATTAATATACATAGCATCTTACAGCAGCGGCATTCTCCCTTGACTCGATCTTTCATTTCATTATCGAATTTTTTCCCTGAGCTGGTTCACGCTTTCAAGCCAGAGCTAGTCTAACAACTACCGATTCTTCTCACCCTGGGGGCACTGAACCTACCTTAACCTAGGAAA
This sequence comes from Calamus simplicifolius, assembly GCA_900491605.1. Taxonomy (NCBI): domain Eukaryota; kingdom Viridiplantae; phylum Streptophyta; class Magnoliopsida; order Arecales; family Arecaceae; genus Calamus; species Calamus simplicifolius. The sequence continues at coordinate 591,703 of UESW01004710.1, read as the reverse complement.
GTGACTTCGATAGGCCTCCTTCCCCCTTTGCTGCTTGAAAAAAAAAGGGTCTGGCAGACAAAGCGAAATGTGCGATTTTGAGCTGTCGTCCCCTGCTTCTTTCACTCTTAAAGACTGTCGGATGGTACTTGGTTGTTCCCTAAAGCATTTCCCGTTCGCCTCTTGGCTTCGTTCAATCAAAAAGCAAATCTCGCCCCATCAAGCATTTTCACTCGAGCGGAAACAGCTGACCAAGAGACAAGAGCTACCTCACCAGACTCCATTGCTCCTAAGGCATCTAGAGAGTCTTACTAATGGCATACTTCTTCAGTCGAATGCTCCTCTGGGCAAAAGGAGGATGACATAGACAAATTTTGGATTCAAAAGAGCCATCACAGCTTATGAAAGAGCAGCTTGGAAATGGCTAATTAGTTTAAGGTACTGACCAACTGAGACGGAGAGAGCCCTTTTTCAGTGTTGTCGGAATAGGACCTGTTGGTGGTTTAAAGGGCATTACATTAGGAGCCGGTGGCTAAAGAGAGTACGACTTTAGTTCCAAAGATAGCGATTCGTATCATTGGCATTGGGCAGGTTCACCTGGCTACACAACAACTGTGACTCTAGCAGAGGATCTAGTTCCACACCAATCTGCTTATCTTATAGAATCGAATATATAAAGTGACTTAGCGTACCTACAATCGCTTGCTTGATTGCCCTCTTGCTTTAGCTACTTACTCGGGAACTAGTTTCGCACCTCACCCCAAGAACTCAAAGGTGCGTAGCTTGCTTGTTAAAGGGGTGTTTCCGTTCCTCCGGTGTGGGATAGTTGTTCCCTAGGCCGGTCCTATAAGAATAGTTCTCTAAACATCAACTCATGGTACTCCCCGGGCCCCCTAACAACAGAACTCCTAGGCTAGCTACAGCAGTTCTGGCATCAACTTATCGAGGGGGCCTAAAAGACCCTCTTTTGTCATTCGAAAGTGGCATTTTAGCTCCTTTTCGTGGAACAGATCGGAGATCAGGTCTTATCGATTCATACGATTTGAATACGTCTTTTTCCCACATTAATAAGTACCCCTCTTTCCTTTAACACGCTAGTGCCCGGATCTCGTTCTCCTATCTTTGATACTTCCTTAACGGTTGCTTTAAAGGACATGTAACGTGCGTAGCTTGTTCCACAATGAAACGGTTCTGCAGGTATCCCCTCACCTAATACCCGCTACTAAGGGTTTCAAGTAGCACAATCGGTCCATGAGAGCGAACTAACAACACGAGGTGGTTCACCTGCTCGTTAGAGGGGGTTCAGCTACTGACCGATAGGTCAGGGGTTTAGCTACTGGCTTGTTTAAGCCAGGGGAGAAGCGAAGAGAGCTTGTTAGAGTCTACAAGGTACAGTTACGACTGGGAGATAGCAAGACTCACTTCTGAGTTTCAACTAAGGATTTCAAGTAGCTAAATCGCCTGTATATAACAGATCTACGAATAGCCAACGCCTCTAACAACGTATTTAAGGGGGTTAGGGCGGTTCCTTAGGCACCTTCACATTTACATCTACTTATAACAAGCACGTACACACAAGCAAGCTTGAATCCTGTTATCTTAACTGAGAATGCCGTTACTTATAGCCGTTTTTTTAACGGCAGCTACACATTGGTAGAGTCGAGACTCACACGACAGTCGATACTCAGGATTTCGTTTAGCTAAGTGGCCTGTAGACTATTCTAGTAAACCTCACCCTAATTTCAGATCTGCTTGAACTCCTTTTAAACAAAAAAACTTCTCGAGCTGGATTAGAAGATTAGTATAATCATTCCCTGGTGACTTTCTTTCCAAAGCCCCGCATGAGCAAGCCAAGCTACTCATGCCAAGCGGCTAACTTCGAGACAACTAAGGGCAAACTTCGAGCTAGAACTAATGGATTAGCATTAATACCCGGGGGGATTTCTTTCCTATGCTTGCTGGCTAAACAGAGTTGCCTTCCACACGTGCACTGAAACCAGAGTCTGCTACTCGCCTTAGGAAAAACCCGGAGTCTCTTGCTTGAACCTCATTCTCCTGTATGTTCCTTGGAGTTTAGGCTGCTTCATTGAATGAAGAATCGAGAAAAACTTTCAAAGACTCCTCTTATTTCTGTCTAAGCCCGGCTATAGGATCTAACACCCAGAATCTACGCCTTGGGTGCCTAGCTTCTCTTTTGATTTGACTTTTAGTAGCTGGTAGTGCCGACTGGTGAATAGAAAGCTAAGTTGGGTTAAGAGAGTTTCTGAACGCTTCTTTCGAAGAGTAAGATCTCAAGGCCATAACAACAAAATGGATTTCTGTTTTTGTTTTGCATCCATATTGAGATCGATAAAAGTGAAGCTAGGGCGTCTTAGCTGTCCTAAAGGAAAGGCGATCGAAGATCGAGCGAGATCTATTTGCTTCACGTCTTTATTGCTTAGTCTTAAATAGATAGATTCATTATTTCCAACGCTCGGCGAATGGAATGACCTTACCATCCCCAAACATGGTAGCGATCCCAGACAAGCATTTTATCCCGTAGTCAAAAGGGTGGATTGCTTATTGAAAATCAAAGGGAAAAAGAGGCTGCACATTAAAAGAATCTGCTGTTAGAGGGCTTTTCAAAATCGTATAAGGGCTCCTCTTTCTATTTCATCTGCTGGTATAGACGAAGCTCTTGTCTTGGTGGGACCTTATCCGCTTCGGAGGTTGGAGGAATAGTGTGACTTATCTGCTTTATTCGAGAATTTGCTTATTCTTTAACTGTTTTTAGACTATATATCCCCTCGCTCTGTCTGAACCTGGCGCTAACGCTTACTGGTTTCCCAAAAGAAAGAGAGAATGGAAGGAGACAGTCTTACTCTGTTATAATACAGAATTTATAGTAAAGAGAAGGCTGCTGTAGAGAGATTTTCTTTAGGGCAAGTGAAACATTCTATCTTTGTCAGGCTTAAGGTAAAGGTGCAGCGTAAATCGGTTCGGTAAGAATAGCTATTCGTATTCTTTCTTTAAGTTATGTCTGTTCTGTCTGCTGTATGTTATGGAACTCGTATCGTTTTTTTTTTCTTTAGTTCGTTCAGTGGAGTGAGTGAAGTGAGTGAGGGTTGTATCCCCGAACGAACGTATTATTTGCTTAGGGAAACGGTCTCAGAGGCCTGTCTTCGCTAGGAGAAATCGTCGATTTTCTTTCTTTTTGATGATGAATCTATCAGGTACAAACTCCTGTTCTAGCTCGATTTAGAGGCCATAGAAGGTGAGCAGAGGACTTGCATTCTCCTATGGTTGAGCAGCATCCCCATCCGAATCCGAATCCGCTGAAGAGGATACCTTTTGTCTCTTGAGTTCATAGTTCATTCCACTCAACAAGCTGACCCAGCCTGAAGGAAGGGGTTTTCATCCTATAGCCTACTCTCCTGTTGAGTTTTGTCTTTCGAATTGAGCTTACAATTGAGGTCAGTGAGAAGCTTGTGACGTTTTGCCTTAAGCTATAGGGCTCCCTAGGGGGATGAGGTGGTCGTACCGCTTCTGGGACCACGATATGCACCACCAGGGGCTTTTTTTCCGACAGGAGTTTGATACCTTGACTCCTCCCGCGGGTAAGCTTGTTCTTCTGCGATATTTCCTTCTTCGTTTGCGTGGATGACCGATTGATGCTATGTGGATGTAGGTCACCTAGAGACCTTTTGGAGATAGGCCTTACGCTGCTAGGCCAGCTGTAGCTATATCTGATCCGTACTTCCTTGTCCGAGTGGAGCTGACTGGACCACGTCGAGTGGTACCTGGGTGAGAGAGTGTTACGGCAGTTTCGGTATTGTTATTGAACTGATTGAATCTGGTATTGTTAGTAGGAAGTGGTGATAGATAGCAGGAGATATTGCTTACTTACCTGATTCCTTTCTGAGGCCGGTCCAAAGAGGAGCTAGCAGAACAATCGACACAAGAGAAGGAGTCTCGAGAGCAAACTATCTCAAGGAGACGACCAAAGGAAGAGGCCCTGCAAGAAAGGCAAGAAGTGCAGAACTGGATGATCAAAGTGATGCTTCTACGCTGGAGAAGAGAGAGAGAAGGCACGAAAGCTGGCCGAGAAGAGAGGTCCTGCCATGGATATAAGTAACCTTTGGCATGAGATTGATCAACTAAGCCTGGCGATTTTCACCCAAAAAAGCTTAAGGTAGCGGAAAGCTTACCCACTCCGTTGTCTTAGCATGAATAATTATTGATTCAGCTCCAGACCGGAATTATACCGACTCTCGTTCATAAGGGTAGCCTCCCCTGCTCGTTTTCAACTATCCGTGGTGTTGGCTTTGATTGCCCCTACTCTTCTCTTGTCCTCAACCCTCGAAAGAAAAGTGTACAAACTCGTCGAATCGAGGATCGGAATCGTACCTTCGGGCAATCTCCGCTCTAGATGGGAAAGGAACATGCAATAAAAGGCCTTTCTTCAGGTTTCCATAGATAATAGTGAAACTATCCAATTTATAGGCGCGGCACACAAAGGAGGTTGAGTGCGCTACCATTCCTTTCAAATGGAGGAATGAAGTAGCAAAGAATACCAATAGTGGTTATAATACCAAACCAAGAAAAGTCATACTAATAGCCATAGCCAAAGAAGAAGTCAGATAATATGGGAGGCGAAAAGCCAATTGGTAATTCAGAAGTTCAAGACAGGGACACAACGGGAGGTGCAATCCATTTCGTGAATTGGTAGGGGAGGCGGTACAATGGAATTTCATTCATTCAATATTGATTCCCGTAGTTCGGGAGTTCAAGCCAGGCAAGGCACAATAAGGGTTGGCGAACATGGTAGGCACATTACAAATCAATACACGAAGGAGCTCTCACACAAACACACAAAAACACGAGGGAGTCAAAATCCAAAAAAAGTGTTAGAAGGTCAAAAAAAAATCGATTCTAGCTAGATAGAATCTAGGGAAGAAAGAATAGGAGTTAAAGCAGTAAATCTGGTCAACGGTATTTTGTGTTTCGTGAGTGAATCTCGTTCAATTGGCAATTTCTCGATTTTCCTTTTTTTTTTTTCGTCTCTTACCTCTTTCTGATCTACGACCACCCTTACTTGTTTTGCTAGCGAAGTAAATCGCTGTGATTAGCATTCCAAGAAGTAGGAATCCTGGCTTTCAATATCCCCATCCGTCCATCTCTTAGTTCTTCTGCCTTTCTTCGGTCATCGGGAATCCCACTTTCTCAATCAATCTGTCGTAAGGGCTGTAACTGGTATGCTGCTCATAAAGACTGTATCATAAACACTTTCACTGTACCTGGCATGGTATAATCTACTCATAGACACTTCTCATAGGCATAGATCTAACTCTAGCTTCTCTCCTTCACTTTCTGAGTCATATAGGAAGATCTCTATTGCCACCTGTGTCCTATAACGCATCTCTCCTTGCCACTCTATCTATAGCTATAGCTTGTCCGTCCCATCCAAGGAATAGGGCGGCTTATTCAATCTCGCATTCTCTTCCCGCGCCTTGCCTGGTTCTAGCATCTCTCATCTCTATTGCCGAAGAGTATAACAAGGTGGACGAAAAGCCTGATTGCTCAAGTCAGTGTGGATTCAATATCCCAAGGCCCCATTCCCCAATTGATTAACTGATTGCGCCATAAAGACTAGAGTGCTAGACTGATACAGGGAATGCTTACTCTGCTAGGCTGGATTCCTTGCTTGAATCTGCTTCCTTGCTTCATATAGGCTCTCCTATAGAAGATCGCTTGAAGAGGGCTGATTGCTACAGAAAAGAGGCCCACGAGATGAACTCATAACAGAAGAGCTACTGCTACAGGAATGCTTTGCTTTATTGCATATTCGACTGGAAGCGCACCGGAGCGCCTTGTACCTTAGCTGAGCTACCATTCCTCTTATCTCATGCCCTTATGCGCCACTCCTCTTTGCTTGAAAAAGCAAATATGACTTCGCTACCTTTCTCTGAGCTTCTAGGCAATTCCCGCTCGGTGAGTAGCTTAGCGCTTGGTCTCCTTCGTTGACTATTAGTTGAATAAGGTCTCTAGGCTTCTTGTTTTCACTAGCTAGTATGAGATTGAGGGGTGAGATCCAAACCCAAAGGAAGATAAGGCGACTTTCCAGAGGTTAAGCTATCTTCCTATATATGGATTGCAGCTGTCTGCTGTTAGTTCTTGCCAGAGGGAGGAGCGTAAGGGCTAACATGCCTGTAGTTTCTCTTTTGAGAGCTCTATGTTGTTAGAGGAGTTTCGTGAATGTAATGTACCTCAATGGAGGGATAGACGGGATTACCTCGTGGAATGGCCTTGTTGAATGGCCTCGGAGTGACCCAGCTTCGAGGACCCTACTTACTAATTAAGTATGCATGGATGCAGGAAGAGACAACTGCTTTCTTTGGGATCAGCGCTTAGGGTACAATCTATTAATTATAGTACAAAACCGAGTTTCTTAATAAAGAGAAGTTGGGGACATAGTCAACCTCCTACTATAAGAGCGATTCCCTGGGACCGGAAGGGGAAAGATTGAATCGTCGAAAGACTGAGCCCCCGGCTAGCAAGATCGGGAGGTTTAGTGTCCTCTTAAGAAAGAAGGAATACCCAACTTCTCGGGTCAGCTTCGATCACGAGGAGAGAAGAGCGGACCATTGAATGAAAGTCTCAATTCCTATCCGCCAGGTAGAGAGTTCGATTTCAAATCCAACGATTTATTTACCTAAAAATTCGCTATTACGCAACTCAACCCTTCTCAGAAAAACTCTATCAGTTGTTGGATGCGCAAAACAACCTATTCCCCTTTCCGACGACTCGGTGACCTTTGACACGTTACACCTGGTTGCACGTAATCTTGACTTTCGCCTTTCACTCGTGCAGTTGGACTGACTAGTGACTTTGAACCTTGAGACCGAGCCCTGCCTCTCACCTTTCGGTTCATTGCAAGGAAAGGCTAAAAAGAAAAAAGGCTGCTTTCGGCGGACACAAGCCCTCGGGACTTGACACTTGGACACCGGGAAGCTTGCCCCTTGAGATTGGGTCCTTCGTTTGGAACAGCCCTTTTCCTTTCCACTTTGGAATTCCTCGTTGCTTTCCCCTTTGACCTGTGCCAAACTCGACTTTTGTTGTTGCCAGGTGGAATGATTCATTCAACCTCGGTATCGGCAACCAACACGCCCTTCTCTGTCGAATGAATCTTCAAATCAGAACCTTCAAACCACGACTCCGATCACGGTTGCCAGTTGACTTTATCTCAGGTGACAGGAGAACACTTCACAAAATGCGCTTTGACAGCGAGCGAGATCTTTGAAATTCAATCAGAACGGGTGAGTAAGAAATAGGATTCTTCTCTGAGTCGCGTGGATCACAAAATGGATCTATGATTTCAAGTCCACTCGTTGATTTCGAGAAAACCGAATCAATTGGCTTTGCCCTGCGATGCCTCCAACTCGAGATTTTGATTCATAGAACTGGCCAGCAAATAGATATTCATCCATCTATCAGCTGCGTCTTCTTTAGTGAATGAAAGAGGGACTCCTTTCATAGGTAGCAAGGATAGCAATAAGGGGTTCAATGAACGCTGCTGGTGAGGTTTTTATTCCAACTAGCAAGGAAAGGCCTCGTTTTGGTCCTGTAGAATGAATGTGAAAAGCAGAATCCTCATAATCGTATGATTCAGATACCTGACGAAATAAACAGATAAAAGATCGGGATAGCTGGGATGACCTATTTCAAGATCAGATGATCCACCTGCTTGGGAGGGCTAACTCGGATAGGTCAGATACGAAGGAAACTACCCATAAAAGAGAGATCGGGTGCCCTTGCCGATGCAGTTCACGATGCGGACAACTAGCTAAGCTAGGTAGTTTGTTGTTAGAATCTCTATCCTAGTAGGAAGATGGAAATAATATACTCTATATAGGAGAGTAAAAGCAGAGGCTTGTTGGAATTATATCAAGATTTGAATGACAAGGAATATCTGTATCCGTATATAATAACTTGGGCTCTATCCTTCCCACCCACCTCATTAATATCTGGAGGAAAGAATCCGAGGGTAGCCTGATCGATTAAGGGACACGGGCACAGGCAACAGCGTATGGGGTCTTTTATCACCCCCATAGGCTAGTTGAAGCGATGACGCACACTGCTTTAAATAAAGCGCAGTGAATAATTCGCCAGACCGCCTAACCAGTTGAACCGTTCTCTTAGAGAACGGGTAAGCCGCAATACAATGTTCCTTCCTTCCAGCTATCCTCATGAGTAATAAGTGCTGTAATAAGTCTCGATAAGAAGCTCTCTTTTCCTTTCCTTTAGTAAGTAGTAGAGTGATTCCTTCCTCTAGATAGATAGCTAGGTAAATGCCTGAGTGAGTCTAGTCCGGGTAGAACTCAAAGAAAGATTAGAATGCCCACTCACTCACAATAGAATAGAATAGAGGATGGATGATCTGTACCAGCTCCAGGATCCAAATTCTTTCCGCTCTTTCTTTCCTTTGTCAACTCAGTGTAGTTGTCTTGGTAAACACAATCAATAAAGAGTTCCGTTAGCGGTCTTCGATGAACAGAGGCGGGCTAGTAACAGATTAACAGATGAAGCTTAGGTAACGGTAAAAGATCCCTAGTCTGATAGCTTCAGTTAGTAGTTTAAAAGCTATGTTTTGAGTATGAGTTCCTCTTTCGACACAATAATAAGCAGTTAAGTTACCGTGTCCAGTATCGACAATGCAGTCTACAGATGCGGGCACAGAGTCGGCTTAGTAACAGATTCATTCAAAGAGGTTAGTTACCCGTCTTCGATTTACAGATTCGGTTTAGTGAGAATAGCTCTAGTCTGAGAGCTTAAGCTATGAGTTGAAAAGTGAAGTATGGGCGGGGACTTCCTCTTTTCTTTAACCACAATAGGGTTCAAGCCTAGCGCGCAGAGAACAGAGAAGAAGCAGGAGCCGAGCAGTCCACCGATTCGGCTTAGGGCTAATAGCCCTAAAAGAAGCAGTCAACGGTAGCCGACACCGGTTTAGTTACCATAGCCCTAGTCTTTTAGCGGACTCAAGGTGACTTCTAACCAGGAGTTCCTCAGAGCACACAATAAAGAGTGCCGTTGGCGGCTTAGAAAATATTCCCTCGATAAGCGCTGGTTAAAGGTCCCAGCGAAATTCCCGAGAAAAGCAAGCGCTATAGAGCTTTGAAGCCACGTTTAGAATGGGATTCCAACTCAGCACCTTTTGAGAAGAATTGCTCTTTGGAGAGCACAGTACGATGAAAGTTGTAAGCTGTAGGAACGAGATTCTTAATGTTCATAGACACTATGATCAAAATTGTGGAAATTCACTCTTTTATTCTGAGTGCGCAGAATGGTGCTTTGCGGCTACTATGGGTCTTCAAAAGGAACCAGGAACGGGGCAAAGACATCCGTCGAAGTCTGCCTATGGACTCTACCTCGAGCGACCTTCCCTTCTGTCTCAATCGATCGTGTCCTGACTTAATCCGTTCTCTTCCCTTCCTTAGTCAAAGGCAGCAGCAGAAGTCAATAGACAGCAATAAGTCAATCTGCGCGCTATCTCTCTTTTTTCCCCTATCTCTTGCAATCGCTCTTCTGTCAACTAGAAAGTCTCTTAATCGCGAGCTGTCAGCTGTCTGTTCAACTCTATCGGTCTTTCCTCTTGCAATTAGTATAGGTATTCTTGCTTGGTCAACTGGTCAATCTGTCGGTCTAGGGATAGGCTGGCAAGCAGTTAATCGATATCTGGAATTAGTTCCCCTTCCTTACTTGGTCTTCTTTAATATGGTTTCATGGGTCAGAGTACTTGGGCCTGGAAAAAAGATCTCAAATAGCCTTTCTTTTGTAGTAAGCCTATTAGTAGCTCGTACCGCTCCTCTAGTTCAAGTAGTTCAAGAGTTAAGCTAGCTTAGTGAATCGATTTCAGTATGAAACTCTTCTCCTTCATCCCTTGCTTCTTTGAAAGTGCTTTCTTTTGAGTGAAGGCAGCATAAGTGCATTGGTCACATAGGCTTGAACCGCTCGTGTCCTATTCAGTCAATTCCTTGTTTAGTCTTGTTGTAAAAGTCTCGCTGATTGGCCTTGCTAGTGTGCGAATCTTGTAGCCTCTTCTGTCCATTCCTAGAGAGTCTTATGTAGCCTGGCTTCTTTCATCGCCCCCCAGCCCTTCCCTCTTCTGCTAGCCTTTCCCGGTTGCGGAAAACCTTCTCAATTCAATTGCCGATTTTTGAGCCTATCTCGCTAGTTCAAGCCCTCTTATGGTCTTTGTACTAGTTCAGCTTTCACATGCTCTTTAACTTGCCCTGATCTGCCGTCCAATCCACATACATTCATTCTACTCGGTAAATATGGCTTAGCCGGCTCTCTGCCCGCCTCTCCTTTATTGATAGGCTCGGTAGGCTAAGTAAGTACTTCCATTGGCCAGTACTTCTCTTGTTAGGCTAGCTAGTAAGTAACGTAGACGTAGTTGGCAAGGCTTTCGGGCTAGTAGCTTATGAGTCAGAAGCCTCTGCTCTCTCCTTCTTTCGAGCCTAGGCTTCTGTTGGATGTCGCTTAGTTTATATGTCCATCTTTTCCCTTAAACCAGAGTTTTTTCTCCCTCGAATAAGTGGAAATACATACACCACCGCCTGTAACAGGATTGCTAGTTGGCCCCCTTTTAGCGATATCCCTTTCAAACATGAGTAGGAGACTTCTAGTTGAGAAAGTCGTTGACTTGTAAGTCGTAGTCTTCGATTCTTGCCTTGGCAGAGTAGATGACTTCCCTTGCTGAATAGAAGAGAAAGCTTCTGCCCCTCTCCCTTCTTTTGAGTCTACGCGCTTCTGCTTAGTATGTCGTTTATATGCTTCTTAAGCCAGAGGCCAGTTTAATTGATCTTCTCATAGGTGGAACAGACTGCCTGTAATTAGCGATTTTCCTCTTTTTCACAAACATGAGTAGGACTTCTAGTGTTGGGAAAGTCATTCTTAGCATAAGCTCTAGTTGATCTCTGTTATGGCATTCCCATATGCTTCCTAATTCCTATATGTTTCCATATTCCCTATAGTGCTATACCATTCCCTCTCTTTTCTTCCCACTCCCTCACCGGTCCCCTCTGTAAAGATCTTTTCCTGCTTAAGTTAGTTCTACTTCCTAGCCTGCCTGGTCTACGCCCATCAAAATGGAGCATTGTGTCTCGATGGAAATATCCCTTTAGGTTGAGTAAGAAGCTATATCTCCATAGGTTGATCGTCTCAACGCTCCTTTCTTTTCAGCAACAAGTCCAGCTTAAGCCCTATCATGTCAATGTAATTAGAAACCCTCAAATAATACAGTCAAATGCCTTCTTTCCTGGTTTCAATTGCCCTTGTTAGCCTTCTCCCGAAAATGCTTTTTCATCGCGGTATACTTGAAATGGCTCATCAAGTGCTAGTGGCCTAGTCTGCCTGCCTGCTTAGCTTATCTCTTCGATTTTGCATTTGTAAGGCCCTTCCCGCCCCTTGGAGTGAGAACGATAGCCCATTCCTTGCTGCTTGCTTAGTAGCCCTTGACAAATTCCTTAAAAAGGATCTTCCGGCATTTCTTTGTTAAAGCTTTTCTTGTTCATAATTTGCCTTGTTTTCTTTCATCCTACCCTTGCTATCTTTCTCGGTTTAGGCTTTTACTGTGAAAAGAGATCCAGTTCCTGCTATATCTTTTGAAATTGCTCCTCGGTCTGGGGTTTACCTCTCGTCTTTGAATTTGTTGGATTGATCCGCCATTGCGTAATGCCTTTTTGCTTTCTGTAAATTCAAGAAAAAGATGATTTCCGCTTAGCCCGCCCCTAGCTCTCAGTGCGAAGTCTTTGATTATTTACTGCTTTATCTAATGCTAGCTCTCGATTGATTGAGTCTAGTCAAAAAACAAACGAAACTTTAGTGGTTCCTGGAATCCATAGGGTCAATAAATGTGCCATGGCCCCTTTGAAGGCGTAGTGTAGACTACTTTCATTCCACTTTCATATTTCTAAATAGTATTTATGCGCGTACAGTCCTTTCGCGCTACGCTAGGACGCTTATATCCGTTGCTTGCATTCTTCCTCCCTCTCTATTATTTGATTTGCTTCCTTTGGAGTTTGTTTGAGCTTAGCCATCTCTTCCAGTGTCCTGTGCTCTTGTCTTTCGCTCTATGGCAGCAAAGGATGCGCCTATTCCGGGACGTTCAAAGCAGCGTGGTAAATCAACACTGTTATATAATAGGGAGAGCAGCAAGAAAGCATTCGTCAATCAGGATCGGTGCTCAGGCTACCCATGTAGAACCTCCACCGATTGCAAAACGGAAGAAGAACTCACTGTCCAAATGGAGGGAAAGAGGATCGAAGAGTAGTCAACTCCGGACATCTTTTTTCGAAGAACTCCTCACATGGTAAGTGAAGGTATTCCCACCCAAGTGGATATACCTATCCAAAATGCAAAATCAGAAATGCACATCCCGAAGTCGAAAAGGATAGGCAGATTTCAAAGGAAAAGGATGCAATGATGAATACACAGGAGGATCAGACGAAGAATCGCGATCTATGGCAATTTCGGGATCAACAGAAGGCCAGTTCAAGTCATCTCATTGATGTTCAATTACCTGTCACAACTCTCGAAAAATGGCTTTCTTTTTGAAGCCTACAGGAGCTCGTGATCTTCCTTGATTTCAGGAATGAGTTAGCCTATAGTATAAGACTATTTAAGAGTATCCCCTCATTGAGTATGAAATTCTTAGTGTACCATAGGCGGTAATCTGGCTTTAATCGATTCCCTTCCTCTAGTTAAAGATTGAAGTATGGATACTAGCTCTGCTCTATGCTAGCTGGTAGCTCTCCTGGCTCTCCTGATAGTCGCTCTTCTCTTAGCCTCTCTATAGCCTTCTCTCTATGCCCCCTTTTCTTTAAGCAGAAGGCCTCTGAAAAAGATCATATACTAGTTCACCTCTCACAATTATCGAAAAAAGGCTTAATGCAGATGTGTAGAACTGAAATATCGACTTTCATTCCACTTTAGAGAAGTCTAGTCCTTATGCGCGAGGGGGCGCTCATCCGTTACTTCAAGTGCTTTCCCTTGAGCTAATCCTCTTGCAGGAGCTCGGACAGTTCGAGCGTTAGAAGTAGCAGAGTCAAGGTAGCATTCCCTGTAGCAGCACTCTAGTATTTAGTCAAAGAATTGACTAAGGCCTAGAAGAACTATCGAAAAATGGCCTGATTTTCATATGTGTGTAAGTATGCATGACCGCTCTTGTAGTTCAAGGCAGGTAAGGGCTGGCGCATAGGGGCGGGCTGGCTGTTCATGAGGGGGAGGCACCATCACTCTGTCTCGAAGGCAGGTTAAGTTAAGTGTCAAGTCAGGGTAGTGCATTAAGGAGCTGCAACTATCGCATCAGCGTCAGCGGCATTAGGCATTGGAAAGGTGCTTAATTCCGAGAGTGATTTCCCGCTTTCAGAGCGGGAGAGGGAAAGCAAGATGATCGACCGGCTACAGGAGTTGCAGAGGCTCTCGAACTTTCTGTGATCACTATACGGTGATTGTGAAATTGGGATCTTGAGGGTTTACAACTCCTTAGAACTCTCTTCAAGTGGAAGGCAGGGGAGATCAAATGGAATAGAGAACTCTTCATACTATTCCATTATGTGCTTCCCCCTTCAAGAGCTAAGCTACTAGACTCAAATCGTTTATAGCGTCTCGTATGGGACATATCTAGTCTTTCCCCGAATATCTCACTTCATTCTGACTTTTTCATAGCAGGCAATCAGTGCGAAAGGGCTCTCTCATCTGCTATTTGTACCAGAAGGCCATTTCACTTGATGTTGAAGTTGATGAATCAGAAGCGTCATTGGTAAATTCATTCCCTGGGGGAAGCTACCTTGAAAGAAGTTAGCCTGAACCGGGAAAAGAGATCTTTGGAGGAAGTTTCCTTAGTAAAGACTCCTTACCCAGAAAGTACGCCCTTGCCCTATAATACATGTCACATTGGATTTGCTAGTATTCCTACGGGGCAACGTATTCCGAAGAGTCATCCTAATCCATGTTGCTAATGTTCCGGTCTTCAAACAAGAACTAGGGGGCTCGTTCGACCTGACGCTGGTTAGACGTGAGGTCGAACATGTCCCGCTTCGCCCTATGGCACTAACCTTAGTGTCCATATATTGTCGCGGGAAAAAGGCGCTCAGATGCGCTTACAGTCTTATTACTGTATCCTACCAGAGGACTCGAGGGGCCTTTCGGCGCCAGAGCCATAGCAAGACCACAGCACTCTTCCAGAGTTTTCTTTCAATCTTATCTAACCATTGAAAAGATCTAGACCAAATACGAGATGACACGACGTCGAAAGTCAACCTGACCGCTTTCTCTCCGAAAGAAATCGGAGACACTTTCTGGCGGACGAGGTCATAGCACCTCCACATCAGACCATATTTTTGAAACTTTGATAATTGGTCTTTCCGATCCGGCCTAAAACACACGGCCGGAGGATCAAGGAAACTCTCAACAGAAGTCAACTCTCGCCCTGTACCACCACGCGCAATAAGCCAAACAGGCTTTCACCCGAGAAAAAGCTTTTCTGTCAGCAAGCCGGTGTCCTCATCGAGCTTCAAATCGAGATCAGTGGCAAAGCGCCCCACATGACCCCAATCCGGAGAACACGAAGACACAAGCATGTCTCGCACCATACCCATATGATAACAAGTGATTAATATTCCATCTGGGAACCCTAACCAAACCTGAAATGGGAGTGGTAGGATACCACCGGGAGAGAACGCCACAAGGATGTGGCGATACCAGTGTCTATTATAATTAGGACTCACGTGCTCTGGTTTTGCAGAATATCTAAGAAAACCAGCTTCACGAACTCTCATAGAGAGTTGCAGAGACGTCCGTCCAAGATTTCGAAACACCGGCATCCATGCAATCGCATGCCTCGAAGATCGTATAATTTTCACACGGACTCGGGGATAGCTCACGACCGTGAATTCGGAATTTCTTCGCGAGGAGTGAGGCTGACTGAATCCACCCAATTTGTCCTAAGAAAATGCAAATACTGGGGATTCCATGTAGCCAATACGAGGAGTGGGGAAAGAGGCTGGGGCGAAAGAGCTCGTCTTGCTAGCCAACTGCGTCAGTTTCAGATAGTATAAAAAGAGGTAGGCTGAAGGGAGTTAGGCTATATAAAAAAAAAGAGCCATGTATTATTTGATTGAATGCAATGGAAGGTAGGGAATCAATGAGAGTCTCTGGCTAGGAGTAGTTAGTCTCATTCTGTCCCTTCCTATGCCACAGAGTATAGTCGGTAGTCAATTCGGTCTTGTCTTCAGGTGCGTGCACTTCATCTCCATTTATAGCCGCCGCGTAATTGGAATGAATGTCTTCCTTTCATTTAGTGTCCAATGTTACAAGACTCAAACCCCGCCGTTGACCAGGGATTGTGTGCCCTAGTAGGGGAAAACAAAGGTCCGATAATAAGCACAGGAAGGGAGGGAGATAGACCTTCGCGCAGGTATAGAGTCAGCCCGGGTCTCGCTTTCCCTAACACAAACTACCCCTCAAGGAAACCATCTTATCTACAAGGCGATTATGAACAAGATGCCTTACCATTGTCCGCAGCAGGCCGTAGGGAGGAGACTTGACTGGGAAAGGAAAAGCGGGTCCCCTTATTCACCATAGCGCCTAAGGGGCAAGTTATAGGGTCAAAAAGTGATAGGGTAAATAAAGCCAATAAAAAATCGAAAGAAACTCCGTTTTAGTACGCTTGGATGACCGACCAAAAAGCAAGGAAAGCAACGTACTCTCGGCTCCGGGTATATGGGACAGCCCACCGAATAGCTGCCAAGCCAAGGGATGAGGTTGGGGGACCAGAGTCGACGAGGTTAGGTCCCGGCGCCCGAATGAATGTATATATTTTCTTCCTTGTTCTTAGCTTGGCTCTCATTTCAGGAACGGAGGCTGAACGGGCTGAGGCTTCCGGTGTCCATAAGGCTAACGCAGAATGATATATTAATATACCGTAAGACTTGCTAACAAGGAGTATATTCGAAGGTCAGTAACAAAGGCCACGCCCAGTAGTTAAGGCTAAAGCAAATTTCAGAGAGGCTCAGGGACCTTTAATGGGACTGGGTTCCGTTTCTTTGATTTTCTCTGCTTTTGAAAGAAATGGATGGGTTCTTTGGATCTTCCCGATCGGCGGGACCGAGTCCGGTGATGGATGGAAAGAAGGGGATTTAAAGCACTAATTCTGTTCTTTGATCGGGGGTCTCATAGATCTTCTTCAGTGCCTTCTCACTTAATGCTAACCGAGCAATAGCGCTCATCAGGGTGGTTTGCTCGGGGGTTAGCCAAGAAAGCCTTAGCGCGCAAAGGCAAAGGCATAGAGCTCAAACACAGGCTTAGTAACAGATTCAAAGAGTTCCGTTAGCGGTCCTCGCTCCGGGGATTCGGCTTAGTCACCATCTCCGTCCACCTTTTCGGCTTAGGTTACTCAGTTCCCTGCCCTATGGTTTAAGAAGAGCTTATAAAAGGAGTTGGTGTTAAACACCGATAACAATTTGAACCGTAGTCTCATATCAATCAAAGATCAATTTCATAAACTATGTACAGAAGTACCATAGGGTAGCATTCATATGGGCTGGAATCGAGAGGAAATACTGTTTTTTGAGTATTTATCGTACGATCTACTAGGGGAGGAATCTTCGTTGTATATCTATGATTGAGGGGTGCTTCTTATCTATACTACAACCTCTGCTCCTGACCTACCAAGCGCTAAGCGTACCTACATTAATATACTTTCAGACATAGCTTCAGATGGTGTTCATTCTAGTTCTTTTTCAACTGATTATGAAACTCATTTCGCAGTATAGGGAGGTGGGTTTAAAGACGGAAAGGAAGAAAAAAGCTCAACGCGCGCCAGAGACTGATGAGGCATAGGACGGATCCGCTTCAACCGGAATCGTTGCCCGACCAACTGTTCATTCTGTCTTTACCTCATTCGCTGGGGAGTTTCGAGCTCTGTCCCTATCTGAAGCACAGGGAGACCCCGTTCCATCGGTTGATACTTAATAAGATAAATAGGTTCCGAGACAAAGTGCATCCGCCGAAACAGCAACAAGAGACGAAGCATCGGGTCCTGGATAAGATGCAGTAGAGAACAGCACTGTAAAGAAGCGCGCAAGCAACTTCGATTCGCTTTCCATCAGATAGGCAAAGATGGATTTCAAGTATACCGCGATGAAAAAGCAATATAGATAGGCCAGCCGGAAACAGAACAAATGCAGCTGCTGCTTCTGAGTTCGCATGACTTCGCTCTCGTTGTGCGTGGACTTCCTAATCGAACTAAGATAGATATCGGGCTGTTGGCTCAGAGAAGGTTTGCTCGGGGAAGGAATAACAACAAGCTTTTAAGACTGAAGAATAAAGGCATTTTTTTTCCATGGGCGGTGGGAGGGGAAGCTAAAGTAAGCGACTCAGAAAGGTCCGGTGGTTTTATATCTCAGACTGTGCATGGAGTCCAAGTGGTAAGGCATCGGTTTTTGGAGCGGAACAAGTGCCTTAGATACGAAATCCAATCAAATCAGTGACAATCGTTCGAATGCGTTATCGGAAATCGTCGCACCAGATCGTAACGCGGTATCGTAGCTTCCTGCCTCGCGACAGCCCCGGTCTTGTGGTCTTTCCTTTCGGTGATGCCCATTTTCACCTAACACGCGGTCGGCACTAGCATGATCGTTATCTAAAAAATTCTGAGCTCAAAAGCAAAGCGTGCAACATGATCTTTTTTGAAGCAAGGGCCCCTTTTAGGGCTTTCCCAAGGGGTCTAATTCAGTGCTTCTTAGGGTATAGCCTTCCTCAGCAAAGAGATCCGCTTCCTAATAAAGCCCTTCCCAGCTCTATGCTTAAGACAAAGTTGCTCTCTAAGGCTTTCCAGCGCCAGACACATACCTAGCTCACACCTTAACTGAAGGAAGGTACTCGTGTACGGGAATCGAAGTGATTAGAACAGAACTAAGCTAGCCACTCCTCGATACGGAAAGGAAAGGTAGGAGCACGCCAAGAGGCAAGTAGACCGAGACGCCCTAGGAGACCGAAGAGAGAGCTTGGACAGTGGCGACCAATGAGATCCTTTGGCACGATCGTAGACGACCGATTCGAACGAAGCCGATAGAGGGGATAGATGACGACCGAGACGACAGAAGGGATCCGCAAGGATCGTTACGAGCGATTAGGACCCATACCAATAGACACCCTCTTCCCCTATTCCTGAACCCCGGAATTAGACTCAAGAGCTGGGTGGCGGGAGAAAGCATTTAAAGGAAAGAGACCATGGCCTTTTATTCCCGATTCGCTAAACAAGAGATCAATTCACTAAGCGGGCAGGGGAATAAGGTCGGGTTGAGTCAGTCCCCGTCCCATCCCGACCTTATTCGTCTATCCGGGCCTTCCTTAGGTTTTGGATCCGGGCGGCTGAGAAAGAACAGGAAGACCAATCCCTGAACGTAGTGCAACCTTCGGTCCTTCTGAAGCCGAGAAGGAACTACTTCTTTCAATCCCTGCTGCCCGGCACTGCTCCTCAAAACCACGCTAGCAGTTCAGCTTCTAGAACTAAGCTAAATAGAAGGGAAAACCCGGGACGGGATACTGACTAGCTCGTCATGCTCAACAAACTCAAAAACAGTCGTAAAGCCAATTGATTTAGGGCAAAAAGCCACCTTGGCCGACGTGGGTGGTGAATACCATTGGATGAATACCATTGATGTCAACTATTTCGTTGAGTTTGGTGGCTAGACAGAGGGTGTTTACGGCATGATAGAGCTGTAGCGAGCAAGCACCGGTGCGGCAAACTGACTGTGATTGAATAGCTATCCTTTCTAACTACAGGGCAAGGAACTTTTTCCACCAAGCCATATGTGGGAAGACTGAACTGGACTGAGATTGCGGGAACACTGCATGAGACAGTGTGATTGCGCGATCATTGAAGGTCCTCTACGAGCTGCGAGGCAGATTTAACGCTACGCCCTTCCCTTAGCGCCTCACTCTAGGCGGGGCTCACAACCAAAGGATGCACGGAGTGAAGTTGCCTGTCTAGCCACTCCTTTCTTTAGTATCCGAGGTGGGCTTTCCCTTCTCTATGGTAGCATGGTCTACGACTCCGCTCGCCTTTGTCTTTTTCTTGCACAACTCCTTCGTCGAAGAACCTATTTGTTCTGAAAAGAACCTTTGTTTGCAAGGTCACTCGAAAAATCATAAGAGAAGAAAGTCTCGAATCCTCTCTTTGCTATAGTTAAGATATCCCCTTACTATAATATCTGCTGTTGAGAATCCTAGAAATGCCTCAACCTTCGATCTGTCACCCTTCGACACAACTTGAACGTTGCCGCACAAGGTGAGAAAAATCATCTTTCCCATTTTCTTAGTCTGATGGAACGAACCGTCGACTGAAACTGAATTCTCAACCCTATCTTTTTGGCTTATTTATAGTCTGACCCGCTTTGAATGAGACCTTCGAATAGGATTGATTGGGGTATATGAGCTGGGAAAGAAAGTAGACCAGAAAGATAGAGATTCAGTCCCGGTAGTCGGAAAGAAGCCTTACGTAATAGGGGTTAAACAGACTTAAGTACATTCCGCTAGTTAAGTACAGGCCAGCTTCCTTTTAAGTGAAAGTGCAGGGTAAAGTCAAGACTAGACTAATGTAGTGACGAGAGCAGGCTCTGATGTCAGAAAGGGAAAATGAATCTGGCAAGCCCGTTCAGGGCAGCCACTAAATCTTCTGTTTTCCTACCTGGTACTCACCCCCTGCAATTGCCTTCCAAAGACTGCTTCTCCGTTTCCTACCTTACCGGCTGGATTGAATCTCCCGTTTTCAAAGGGATATGTTAAAGTAGGGTCTCTATCTGGTAATAGAAATGGAAGGTTTCCTGGTCAAGTAGATACCAAAGACAAATACGTTATTTCTTAGAAATAGGGGCTCTAGCAAGACTTCTTGAGTGATAGGTGTTCCCGTCTTCTTCCTACTACTTACTTGGTACTGCGCAGATTGCTTCTTCATGCCTTTGTTTGGTTCCCCCTTCAATTCATTGAATGGAAAGGAATTCGAGTTATAAGTTGCAATTGGACAAGAAAAGCGATAAGCGTATAATAGTCTAGTTAAATGGATTTCTCTTTCTTTGGCTTGATCGAAGGTTCCTATTATTTCAATAAGAAAGATTAGGCTTGGCGAGAAAGAGGCATTCGCTACTTCCAAATCGGAGTCTTCATTTTCCTTCTTCGGCACTCCCAGATCGGTTACGTCGATCGGCCATAGAACCAGTTTTTGATGAGTGATAGGTCGCCCCAAGTTCGATTCCTTTCTCAATTCAGGAAGTTCGAAGTTGAAATGGTTGGACGGACAATCAGCTTCACATAGGATCGTGCCAAAATTGATGCGCTTTCGATTGCTTCTGCTTGTGGTGCCCATCATTTATTCAAATCAAAGGGTACCCTCTATAAAACAGAAGACCTCGACTACTAAACCAGAGAAGGACGAATAGTGGAATAGGAAGAGGTTACTTCGGGTATTCCATAAGCTGGATCTAAGCCTTTTGTTCAGTCAGCGCTCATGGGCAAGTACACATCGGCGGGATGGGATCTCGATTCCTACTAAGCCTAGTCCGCGAACTAAACGATATAAGATCCAACTGAACTTGACTAGCGGGGAAGCCCTTCCTATTTTTTGAGTTTGAATGCGATTAGGGAGATCAAACAGAGTCCTACTCTTAGGGAAAGCTAGGTGTTTACCAACTACAATCTAGAAGCAGTCACTAAAGAAGGTAGGATACGGCATAGGTAGCTTCCGGATGAGAACTAAAAGCAAGACACTAGTAGCATTTCGCGGAAGAAACATCGGCGACACCGTTCACTTAGATTAGAGGCCTAGTTGACGACCCGCTTGTTGATGGAGAGGAACTAGCTTCTAGTGAATTCACAGATATACGGGATGGCTTGGCATCGTAAGCAGAGAACATAAACCTAATCTGGGCGGAAGGCTGCTTGCGTGCTTGCTTAATACACTACTTCTGCTTCATTCTGGTACTGGTATCTCATAGTTCTGTCCTCGTCTCAGCAGTTGTTGGGCTCGGGAGGATCCGCCCTTTTGATGTTGGCATACTCGGTCGTATGAGCCAGCCCTAAATCATGTGGTAAGCGCATTAGCTTTTCGATCTAGACGCTCCAAGAATTCCAAGCTCCGGGAATCAAGAAGCTAATGATAAATAAGAAGATTTCTCTTCTTTTTAGTATAGATCCGAAACTGCTTCTACAGTTGTGTCCTATCTTGTCGATCCTAACATCAAACGACAGGGGAAGTAGAAGGACGAATAACCAACTGTAGGGCTTGGTCAAATCGATCGACCAGGGAAGGATACGGGAAAAGGTCAAACTCCAACTCATTTTTCCCCTCAGTTGTTGGAGGCGTTAAGTGGTCAGATCTTTCCTCCTGTACAAGTGCTACCCCTCGATTCATTCGCCTGTGGGAAGCAGATAAAGTATAGTAATCAAAAAACCCGAACTACTCTATCCGCCCTTGCCTATTCGTGTGGAATTCTCTTTTGTTGGCAGATAACATAGTGGGTCCCCGCCCACAGAACCCTACAGGCTTGGTTCCCGGTTCCGAGGCGAGGGGAAAGTCACCATTGAGTTGGACCTGGCTTTGGTCAGCCGTCCGTCGATTGTTAGAGGTGCTGTCCTGAGTCCAATTCTTTTGCTTCATTAATTTCCTGGAAAGCATCAAATTTGC
>UESW01004710.1:555000-560000 GCA_900491605.1 Calamus simplicifolius | reverse complement strand
ATTTAGTTGAACTTGCCCGAAATAAGTGTTTTGATCCTTGAGACGAGTTTCTTTCGTGTGTCAATCTTTTTGGAGCAGTTTCTCGATTATGTCAATGTTCAGCCTGCCGTAGTACTGTAAAGAATGCACAACCGGGGGAGGTACGTTTGAGCGTACGGAGAAGGAGCCCCTTAAGAAAGAAGCAAACGAGGATATGATCTTGTTGGAAGGAGGGCCTTTCAAAAGAAGGTTGGTTAAAGTACTAGCTTCATACTTAACCCGAAACTCCTCGTTCCTAGCGTAGGAGGTAGACTGAACTCGCTCCGCTTTGGAGTGAATTCCCACCTATTTGCCTTGCCCCCAATAATTCCCCATCCCCTAACGAAACCTGACTCCTCTGTTCTTTCCTCTCATATCACCTAAGGAATAGCCCCTCCATCCTTTAAGTCTACATCCCATCTCCGTACCTTTTTCCACCTGGGAACCAAACCTTTCCTCAAAAAAATCCCCAACGACTGAAGCAATTGAACCGCCTAACCTAAAGTCTGAGCTCCTAGAGTCGCAGCTCCTTGGGTCAATCAGTCAGCTGGATCAGTCAGTCAATCAATAGCGGAATGGGTTCCAGTAGTGGAATAGTTCGCGCTACCGGGCATAGCAGAACGAGAAACTGCTCAGTGCATTAGTAGCCGCCCTAGCGAACTCAAGCAGGTATTGCCCTAGTGTAGCGCACGAAAACTGTAAGAGCACAACTGTCACTAGCGAGGCGATAAATAGCG
Organism: Calamus simplicifolius; assembly: GCA_900491605.1. NCBI lineage: Eukaryota > Viridiplantae > Streptophyta > Magnoliopsida > Arecales > Arecaceae > Calamus > Calamus simplicifolius. Next base: position 559,245 of record UESW01004710.1, on the reverse strand, counting down.
CTCCCCTTTTCTTGTAATGTCATTGAACTAAACCCCTTGGACAGTGGTCAGGAGCTAACAACCCAAACTAAACATCACAAGTGTGGGGGTCTTCATACATAACTCATGAAGTGTCATTTTGGGGGCCCGCATACATAGCATATGAAGCAAGGCGTTCAAACTCCCATCCAGTGGATAACCAAGACTGAGACCTTCCCTCGTGGGGCATTCCTACGTAGTATATTTACGTGGGTGAATCAAGTACAACTTGTAAGTCAGATTTCTTCGCTCCGCCTATGGGTAGAAGATCGGTAAGTATGAGGCTACGGCGATAAAAGAGAGACAGAGTGGGATAAGAAAGAAGATATTCGTGTATAGAGTCGGCTAGTTTTCTAGCTAGCTAAAAAGAAAAGGGCTGTTTTTGGGCTCGGGGAAGGATGCTTACTCGAGCCGAGTTTCTTTGTTTCGAGTGAGAGTTTCCCCGCCATAACATAAGAAGAACGAGCCTGTGACTGTCAGCCCCTTCCTCACTCGACGTTTTTTTTCTCTTAACCCAATGCCAGACTGAGAGAAAACGACCACCCCAATCATCACTGCTAAAGCCATAGTTCTATTTGATGGCTTGAGAGAGAAAGGATCAAAGACCTCGGGTTCGGTAAACGCTTCCACGATTCTATCGTGAATGCCCCTTGGTGAACGCATGGAAAAACACTTTTTTGTTACCACGAGATGTATTGTTCTGAGGTATATCAAGATTCAGTCTCCGGTTCATATTTCGTCGACCTCTAATTCACTTGATTTTTTTGCGTTGTACAGCGAACGATTTCCAAAATCCGAAAATGAAATTGGGGTTTCGAGAAGTTTTTTTGGAGCCCCAAGTAAAAGGTATAAAATCATTAGGTATGAATATGTCAGATACCCGTGACTCGATTGGTGAAATCGTCTCCCTCTCCATTGAAACAAATTCGATTGGGATCCCGTTTGATCAATGTCTAAGAAGATTCCTTAGGAGAATGGATGACGATGAGAACAAGGTGGGATCCAAACAGAGGGAATAGAGGATTACGAACACAGTCCTAAAGCAAGTCCCAAGAACGAGGAGAAAGAAGATAGCCTGTTGCGAAAGGCCTACAACCAGAGCCAAGTAGACAGATAGCGTTGCAGGGACCAATCCACCTAAGGGGAACCAATCAGTCCCCAAGCCGGTCCAAGCGGAGCTCGGTGATTAGACGTAGAAGGAGCAATCCCGGATTCTGAAAGGCATTCTGATGATACGGAATCGGATCAAGAAGAATCAAATCTCCCCAAGTAGGATTCGAACCTCCGAGTAACGGGACCAAAACCCGCTACCTTAAGCTTTTTTGGGTGAAAATCGCCAGGCTTAGTTGATCAATCTCATGCCCTTATGCGCCACTCCTCTTCTTTCGCTCTCATCTCTGCCTTTCATCCACATCGATACCCCCGATCTATCTCTTTTCCCACTCGTTAGGGCAGCGGTTGGAGAGGTAAAAGCTCCATTTTAGGCTGTTTTCCGAATCGTGCGCCGAAGCAAGGTAGTTCCTTTTTTCAGAGGAGCTAGGCAGGGAAGAGCCTTTAATTAAGGCTGAAGAATAAGAAGATGCCCATTTCTATTTAAGAAAGGGCGATAGGAATAACAAGAGACGCTTTTAAGGCTGAATAAGCCTACTTCCATGAAAGAAAGAAGGAAAGGGCTCATAGAGGGTTTGGCTCTACTCTACTTAGGTAGAGAAAGAAGATGAAAATCAATGCCATTCCAAAGAAAAAGAGGTGGTTACAGAATGATTTAGATTGAAACCAGTAGCCAGGGCTGGCTGATAAATAAGAGGGCGACGGATAAGGTCGGAATGGCTAGCCAAGCAAGGACAGCATGGAAGCAGGTTTCTGTTGCCTTTGTCGCGAAGTTTGAAGTTTGTTCCTTATCTAGAGCTGATCTTTCCCGATTGAATTTCTTCCTCGCCTATCTTTGGCTGCTTGTGAGGATTCTTCTGTTGGACCTATTTGACCCCATGCCCGTTTCCCTTTCTCCCTTTCTTTATGTTAATTGAGGGCTCAAAAGACCGACCAAAATGGTTTGAAATTCTTTCGACAGTCTTACTCTTTCTTGACGATATCATCCTGCAATTCCTTTTGAAACCTCTATAAATTCATCCAAGCATACCTGGAATCACCACAATTTGAACTAGTTCTTGGTCAGACAACTAACTAAGTCGGTAACAGTCATGGGCTACCGCTCCCTTGCTTATGGTCAAGTTGGTGGTCCTTCTCAGGTATCATCGTCCCGTGTGTCCGAGAGGTCGCTAAGAGACTCGTGGATAGTTTGAAAAAGAACAACGCCTGTCTTCGCAGGTCATTCTCGACCTTATTAACTTCGAAAGAAATGATCTGGGAGGAGGACTAGGCGACGCGAGAATTCGTATGAGTGATAAGCGAGATCACTAATATTAGTAATATTCCCAACCATTGGTATAGGGATATAGTTTCTTCCCCTTACGTATATAAAGGGTAGAAACTAGCGCATTCCGTAAACTAGTTTACGGCTCGGCTATGTAGGATTTTGAGGGTGACCAGCGGAGTGCAGCTCGAAGTACAGCAATGAACGTCGATGAGGTACTGCACCGAGCGAGCGATCTTTCGTAAACCGCCGGAAGAAGGGAAAAAAATCGCCCAAAAAACATGCTTTCCCATCTTGCTTTTTTCGCTGTTCGGGCAGTTCACAAAAACCAACTTACGTCTGCGAGCCCGCATGGCCAGCTAGGTATTATTGCGGGTCAATCAATTGAGGAACCAAGGACTCAACTAACTCGAGATTCTAAATCGTCCAGGCGTGCGGGAAGGGAGCGAGACCAAGCCAGAATGAGAAAAAGCTTAACACCTCTTATTTCAAAAATAAAGGTATGTAATCACTCTCCTTAGTAGTAGAGTGCTTATTTATAAAGAAGAGGAGATTGATTTTGCTACGGGAAGACTGACTTCCGCCCGCTATTCCGAAGTAATAGAGTAAGGGATGACCGAAAGGGAAAATGGAAGGGGAATCTCTCTCATAAGAAAGAAGAGAGCTACCTTTAGAAGCAGAGCTAGCATAGCGGTTGCGCTCTTTGTTGAGGAGCTAACAACAAATAAGCGTCGTGATTTTTTCCTTCCTCCAGTGGGTAAGGCAATAAGTTTTTCAAAGTCCAACAGGCATTAGTAGCATGCATTAGTAGCATGCCCGTGGAATCAACTGTATGCGTTTGGGTGAAAGTTCGTGGGTTTGGTGTAGTGAAAAAGAAAAAGCAAAAGTCGCTTCAGTTTCTGAACAGGGCAAGCATACCTAGGAAATCGAGATTGGGATCCCATTCATCCAGCGGAAGCAACGGCTAGGGCATAGCTAGGTGCTGGCTTAAGTACTGGTGAAAGTACCTGAACCAGTGGTGACATCGGCAGGAGAGGGAGAGGCTCCAGCACTGGTAGGTAAGGGCGAAGTCATCATAAGTGGTTGACTGGGCCTAGGAACGACCATAGGTCGGGGCCCGCGAGCTTTTAAGGCAAATTCATCGTTTTTCGCTCGTCTTTCATGCGTGCCTGTATGAATTGCATAAGTCATTGTGTTTTGGCGGTGGAGAAGTACAGAAGTGAACAGTGTGTTAGTATTTAGTTGTGCGAAGCGTTGTTGACAAGACTTACTCAACTCACGACTTTCACCTGCTTCCGGTGACAACTACCACTCTCTTATGAATGGTAGGGTAGAGTACCAAGACAAAATACCCCCAATAAAGAGTATAACTTGTTGGGGGGTATTTTTCGGAATTGACCTTTCACCCAGGAGTTCTACTGTCGGCCAATGCAGAGGTGGAAGGCTCTCGTCGCTCAGGAAGCTACTACTGATCCCAGACCAGCACCAACAAGGATTTCACTGAAACTTTAGCTCAACAGCTTAAGGGCTACTATATCTCATCCGCACGAGGGAATATCTAGTGATAGAGGAGCGAGAATTCTGGTTTGTAATGAATATACTCTATTACACCAGAAAAAGAAGTATCTTACCGCGCATCAGCTTGAAGAGCGGCTATCGGAGTCAGGCTTAAGAGAGCCTCCTACCTAGTCAAATACGGAACTGAAAAAAGAAGAATACCATCATCGAGTACTGAATCGGATTCAGAGATCACCAGCCTATCGAACCAAAGGTTGACCAGTCACTTTTGTTGTTGCAGAATTAGACCCCCAATGGTTACCAGTTGAAGAGAGCGGCTCTCTTGATACGAACCG
>UESW01004710.1:522500-550000 GCA_900491605.1 Calamus simplicifolius | reverse complement strand
GAAGTGAGAGTGTGACAAGGAGTCTCAGGATGATGGATCCGATGTGTCTGGCTTCGTCCGCTCGTGGGATTTCATTCCACTCCTCTACTAACTTCTCATTGCCAACCGCGGATTGAATGCTTCAATCCGCTTCTTCACTTGATTAGTGGGTAGGTCATCACGCAGCTCTTCTCCCCCCTCGACCCGGTCAACGACTTTTCTATCTCATGCCGGAATGAGAAGGAGAGACCAGACAACCAACCATTTCGGTTAGACATCCACCATGATCGAATTCAACAGTTGGCTATTAGATCGCAGATAGGCACCGCGTAATTTGATTTCCCTCTTGAATGTAGCTCACTAATGATCATACGAGACAGCTGATGACACAAGGCTTTTTGAATGTGACACAATAGAAATCGAAATTCATGTTTCGGAGAAAGGATTTTTTCCTTTCACCTTAAAGTTATAAGCCTTACAAGCTAACTTGCTCTACTCCGCAGCAAGGGGAAGATGCAAATCGTATGAACTAATGAGCGGACCAGGGGCGGCTATCTTTACGGTAATGCCCTGATACAAGTCGGAAAAGCCGATCACATTCCTAAAGGGGAAAGGCGAAGCTTTAGTTCCCCTACCAAAAAAGGTATATAAGGAGCCAAACTAGCTATTTCTTTCTGCTTTAAAGAAAAGAAAACCAAAACCATGGTGGGTTTGTTTGCCAGCAAGCAAGGCTGCGAAGAGGGCTATCGAGTGCGTCGGATATAGGGAATTGCATAGATAAATAGAGTTCCCGTCCGTCGTAGTCAAGAAAAGGCCTGGACACGAGATTAGGGCGAGACGAGCGCAGTCAAAAGTCAAGAAAAGGCCTGCGTATGAAAGCGGGTCTTGACGATTCGATTCTCCACAGGCCTTCTTCCCGATAGAATGACTATGAGAAGGGGAGGAGAGAGAGGCGGCCAACCCATAAAGAGCTAAGTCATGTTCAGAATAGCTCCTGGCCGGCGGGCTCGTGGAAATAGCACAACTAAGCCAACAAAGATGAAGGGTGGTAGGCGGGGAAGGAAGATATACCAAGGCTGGTTCGTAAGGATAGAAATTCCAGCATCGGTTATGAAATTTATAGACCAAGGCCCGGAAGCATAGTTCCAAGTTCCGCTTTTGAAGCACAGGCAAAAGCGAAAAAAGGGGCTTTATTTAAGGTCAGTTTCATCCGCTTAAGCTAAAGCTAGAATCGACATGGTCTGATCGACTTGGTAATTCGCCAGGAAGTTCAGCTGACACAGACAGATATCCGTAGTGGAAATGCCCGGCATATGATTCAAGGCCAGCTGAAGAACTACGATAGGATTCGCCAAAGCTGATGAGACTAAATAGGAGCACCCCTTTCTCGAAGAAGGCGCTACCATAGTCATTCAGCAACGGAATCTTTCCGTCTATCCGCGGATCAATCATTCATTCCAGCTGACATATTAATGTATTGGGTGAATGACCCGGGTACTTTCTTTCGTAGACGTTTTTCCATGTCTGAGTGAAGAGCTTCTGGCAAGGTATTAAAGGAGCGGTTCTCTAGATTCAATTCCTGCGTATGATGGTGCCTGGCCTCTTTGTCACGCTAGGAGGGACGAATGCTTTCTATCGAGTGCCCCTTTCTTTCTCGATCAATGTATGGAATCTTTCTTCAAAGACAAGGCATAGCCAAAAGGGCTAGCCCCGTGCTATTTCTCAATCTTGGCATAAAAGTCAATCGCTTTCTGGAGACAATAAAAAACTTTCATTCTGCGGCTAGATCTCTGTATAGAAAACGGAGCTTTCGGCCCCCGTACTGGGCCCCTTAAACTCATGATTTCATAGTTTCGACGATGCCCATCTAAGTGATCCTTGGCTTGGAGCTTAGTCTCGATCTAGATCTTAGTACGTAGGGTGCTGTAATTTAGTAGCGTACTTGTCCAGGCTTGACCCACCCACCGCCCTCCTTCCCATCTCTCCGGGGTGACCTGCTCTTGTCACTATGGCCAGATCCTTCCAAGGCCCCAGGCGGCGGCGGCTAAGTTAAGTCCTCTTCCCGCCCTAGTCTTGCCATATCTGGTAGTGCTCTATCCGAGCCTTACAGATCTGCTGAGCCTGAATCCCATGCCCATTCGCCTGGGTTCAGTCTCCCCCCGTCGTCGTAGTCGTTGTAGTCAATAGCTCGGTCAAAGGTTTTTTTTGCGTAAAGAATTGTTCCGATCAGAGTCCGTGCCAGTCTCTGATGAGTGGTCCGAACCTGTAGCTGCGAATTATGGTTCTGCCAAGGTCTAATCGTTCTGACGTAGTCTAAGTCTCCGAAGGGAATGCCGACTGCCGAAGTTGAAGCTGCAACCGATGATGTTAACTGGCGATGCAGATTCCGAAGCCGTGGAAAAAAAAAGCTTTCCCCTGAAGCTGTAGAAGTGTCTCCGAACAATCTCTGATGAGCCGACCCTATCTGAGGCTGTCGACTTAACTGCGCCGAATCTGGAGGTCTGCTTTGATCCGAGTCTTCCATGGCCTGATCGTGCTCATATTGATCCGGAGGCAGATTACCCGCCCCTGCCCCAAACAAAGGCTATGCTCTGCCAAAGCGGCGTCCCTTGAATGTGCTCTCATCAGATAGAATGAAAGTCGTGAGAGTCTCCTCTTTGAGGTCAGCCCCGGGAGCTATAGGGGTCGGAGTGGTCTCTCTAGTCATACCAAGTAGCTATATGAATTAGGTTCATTTCCTTCTCGATTCGATCTTTGATTTCGTTTGATTGTAGGTAGAAAGCCTATGTCATGGCAGTCAAATCTCTCTTTCTTTCTTGGAACAGAGCTTCAGCACATCAATAGCAGTCAAATCCTCCTTTTAATAGCTGTCAAATCCTCCTTTTGAGCCCACTTCCATACTGATTGGAATAGCCCAAAATGCACCTTTCCCCGCTCTTTGATCACTTTGACGAATTGTTCCTGAGACATGCTCCGAGAGGGTTAGCCCCGGCTATCAAGATGAGCTAAATGGTCACACCAGTGTACTATGCCAAATGGAAAATCGGAAAATCTCGGGATTGCTTCAATGGCAGAAGCCAGAAGAGTGAATTCAGCGATTGCTTTGTGACACTATAAGTAGAATATTCCCTCAACCAAGGAGGGGCTCAACTCGATATGGCTAGAAAAGGGCCCCCTAGGGCCACTGATCATTATGCTTTGGACACAAGGCTCAAAGCCTCGCTCCGGAGGCCTATGGCGAGCCTTGTAGTGCTAGTTCAGAGGCTTGGGGCCCGACCCCTGCGGCTAGGATCGCTCGATACTGCGCATGCTTGCCTTAGCTTAAGAAACCCCACAAGAAGCATAGAGAAAGCCTTCCATTAGGGCTATGGCCTCCTTATATCTTTTTCCTAGCTTCAGAAAATGCCCGAAAAATCTATAGTGGACCTATATCCAAGCCCAGAGAGTACTCTTCCTTCTGCCTTACACCTCCTATGAACGAACCTGAGAGGGAAAAATCTCCACGTACCAAAGGTTCTTTACTAAGCTTAAGAATTGTGCTTGCCATCTCGACTCATTCATGCGGTCGACCTATCATTTCCCGAAGCCGGAAGAGAACCTGCCTTAAGAAAGAAGAAAGCAAACTCTGAAAGATTTATATGGGCTTAGAGTTAGCTAGACTCAATGATAAATCGAGTATATCTTTCTCTAGACGTACACAGGGTCTGGTTAGGACTCAATGTACAGTAAACAAGGGAAGTAGGACTAAGCGACTACCAGCAGAGGAAAGACCCGCAGAGAAGAGGCAAAGTCTATCTCTGTACATGGCATCTGGTGATGCAATGGGATTGAGCTAGCTAAGCTCATTTGTTGAAGCGGTTACACTTTCATCTTATATAAGATGCCACCACCTCTTTCATCTTGCCCTCGCTGGGACTGCCCATCTTTCACTCTACTTAGATGAAGCCTCTGAATCCAGATCGAAGAGACTCTTTTAGGAGCGACTTAGGCCCAGAGGATGTATCTCATCTTACCATACGAGCCCAGTGGAGAAGATATATTGCTGCGTAATGACCGTACCCTTAAGACTATGTACATCTTAACTGAACAAGTACTATAACTAAGAGAGTCACCTGTGTTCAGACAAAGGTACTAGGAAGATAGATAATGGTTGATTCTTGGGTCGTATCCAGAGGGCATGTATATCGCCATAGGAGTACCTTCTTAGAGATAGTGCCTATCTATCCCTTGTCATAGCAGGCCTCATCAGCCCGCTTGAGGAAAGTCGGGCGTCCTACATGCCTTTTTTTTTTCCTTCTTATCCCGTAATTAAGGATTGAATTCTTTTTTAAACACCGTGATTTTGGGCATAACTTGCATTCTGTCTCCAATTGTCCACTACTTGTCTTACTCCTCAAAATGTGTGGAGGGAGCCCATTTGCCCGCTCTCCCTCCCCTACCCCATTTGCCTTGTGGGCTTGCGGGGTGGCCTCGCCTCGGAATTGGAGGCGACTTTCGATTCTGAATAGAGAGAAGGAAACTCTGGGTTGTTAGGAGTGGTTCTTCTATCCAATATATGGGGACTTAAACATTATCCGATTTTCTTAGGACAAATTGGGTGGCAGGAGCATTCCAGGGAGAATACTCAATTCATTCCATGCATGGAATGTTCCTTCCCTCCTAGCCCATCACCCGGATGAGGAAGGGGAAGAAGCAGCGTTCACTAGCCCCCGCATCGCTTCTGAGACTCAGTTTTCTCAGAAAATTCTCGCCTCGTAATAGAGACGAATGGTACACCAGTTCTCCAAGCAGCTCCGTTACGTTACAGCGGTTCGGTCATTTGGCAGCACCCGTTGAACCAATAACAGGAGCGAAAGACCTATCGGTGATACGAAAGCCTACCTCGGAAGCCATTTGACCATGAGTTCACAGCTTAGGATCAGAAGGAAAGATCCCATCCCGTCTTTAAAGCAATGGTCTACGACTCCGCAGCTTGCTTAGGAGAGCTCCTTTGTGATTTTTGTTCTACCGTTAAGAGAAGGATCACAAGCCCTAGTCCCAAGCTAAACAGCATATTCATCTGCACCTGAAAGGGATTCGTGAGCAAGAGCTTATTTTATTTAAGCTTCTTCAACAAAAGCAATTCTCTCTCCTGCGGATCTTCCTCCAACAGAATCAATGGCATCGGATCTAACTCAACTCTCTCCCTTTCCGGCTTAGCCTACCTTATCTTCTATCCCCCTGGTCGTATTCAAAGGATCTCTCAATAGCCAAAATCTCTCTCCCGAGCTTATTAGTGAAAGGCCTCCTGCCTCACATAGTGATGGAAACATAACTAACCCCCCTCCTGGGATGGGACAACGATAATAGATTCATACCCCTATTGTATGTTGTCTCACTCTCATTCCCGGGGTCAAGCTAATCTAAACCTCCCCAGATGGAAGAAGAGTGCTTTCTTCTGTAGAATATGTCTGAGCCTTTTAGGAAATGAGACTGGTCAGGGAAACATCACTTCTGACTCTCACCCATCTCTGAGACTGGTTGAACATGTGAGCCCAAAGTCAAGCTCAGGTGGAGTATCATCGAGTACAAGAGCCAGCTTGCCGGTCTGCTTCATTCGCTTGTAAGTCTTCACAATCTATTGAGTGAGATGGGAGGTTGTTGCTGATTCTAGTGGTACCCCTGCTGCATTCTCTGGCCCTCTAGCTGTTGATGGGCCCAGTGATTTTTCTCTCTTTCTCCATCCACTTCCCCTTTTCCGTGTGCCTAATAGCCCTATAGCCCGGTTTATGAGCCCTTTTCCATCCGCTTGTGGAAGGGCAACTCTTGAAAGGCTGACTTGTGTAGGAGAGAGGTCCGTTGCACAAGTGCCGCGCGGGCAAGTTAGCTAGGCAAGCTAGAAGTCCGTGACAACTGGTATCAGAGCGAGGTTGTGCTTAGAGCCATGGCATCCTCAAAGGTTACAGACCCTAGGCCGTCTGACGATCAACCTAAGAAGAGGTCCAAGTCAGCGGAACGTGTAGCATTGGAGACAGGCGTTGGAGAATGGAAGCTCAATGTGGCGGATGTTAACGGTCTTTCTTGAAATAGTCGGGGCCTACCTATAAGAGTAAGGAGAAGAGTCGTTCTCTAGCCTAGAGGAACAATTAGGGCTAATCCCTAGCCTGTAGAAGAAGACCACTCACCTTTCACTAGCGAAGCGGATATTTCGGTATGGGTACCTTGCCTCATGGTTGATTGTTCACTCCCACAGAAGAAAAGAAGGAATAGGTAGTATATATAGCTCAAAGGAATAGGTATAGCTCAAAGGAATAGGTGGTATAGCTCAAAGGAATAGGTATAGCTCACATCTTAAGTATAGTTAGTTCATTGAATGACTTATTGAGAAGCTAGGCCCTTTCCTCACTCTCTGGAGGGGTGGATCGTGCTTGTGCTATCAAGCCGACAAATGACTGCTCTTTTCAATGACAGCTTTCGAGCGGTATTCACGGAAATGCAAAAGATGGAATGGTTCTAAACAGATTCGCTAGTTGGCTCAATTGGCACTCTTTCACTAGTGATTGTAAGCTAGGTGCCCTTCAATGACAGGAGGGGAAGAAGCTCTAACGGAAGCATCCAATCAACCGGGAATCCCACCTTTCACATTCTACATCTGCTACTGCTGGAGTGGATAATGCCTCCACTACCTGTGCCAGCAAACAAAGAAATACTATAATCAAAGGCTAGGTGTCCATGCCACTAACCAACTCCTGAAAGAAAAACAATATAGCTTCTCCGGCAAACCACTAGAAGTACCCATCGAGTCGAGCAATGATCCAATTGGAGAAGCAAGCAGCTCTTTGTCACCCCATTTCCCTTGGGACCAAGAAGAAGCTCCAAAGAAGAAGAAGGACTTATCACAATCTCAGGTACAATGGCTAGTTGGAAAGCCGCCTTTCTAAAGCCAATCGATTATCGGATTTCACCAACCCTCGTTGAAAGCTCTTTCTTTGCAAGTGGCAAGCAAGCTATAGCTATGGTTCTATGGTTAGAGGGAAGGAATAAGGCAAGCATTAGTCTGTGCAGTCTAGAATAGCAGTCTGTATAGCATGGATAGCAAGTCTGCTATGCTAGTGAGTATCATTATAATATATATAGGGCCCAGCGTGCCAAGTAGCTCCTCTATCTAAGGCTAAGGTAAGCAGAGGCAAGTCAATCAAAAAATCTTTAGTAAATAAAGAGAGTAAGTATTATGTATCTTATTAGATATCATGATATATCTCAATGGATTTGATTCTGCTTTAATGACTGTCTTGGTCTCGGTACCTTGACCGTCGACTGTATCGGTTCTGGTTCTTTGGTTGGCTTTTGGTTTAATGAATATCTCCCCTTTCCTCTAGTACTGACCTAACATCAGTCATCCGTTGGTCTACCTCAGGAACTCCCCACTCTCGCCTCTATTCTCTACCTGACAGCAGCTGTCTTCGGTTGTTCCTATTGCTTGATGGTTCTGTTATTCTGTTGCGTGCATATTGTTGACTGCTATTGAGTGGCACGAGCACACACAAGACTGCTGTACGCCGTCTAGTATCTCTACCCCCCAATTCAGAGGCCGGCGGTACTCTTGGGTCCCGCATAGTTTCCTGTGAAGCACTTTCTTTCCAAACACAAGAAGCATATCTAGGAATTACCTGACGATGCCAAAGCAGCTTGTTCCAACCAACTCTAGGCATAGTTTTTCTGATAGCATTCCAATCGGATTTCAATGTATACTCCCTTGTAGGAGTTTGATTCCATATCACCTTATCTTCCGTACCTTCGGCCGGTAATTCCACCTCTTTGATGTTGTCCAAGGCATGTTTTATTTCCACAGTAATTGGGGGTGGCAACCTCAAAGTGTTCCCTTTTTGGTTTTTCCATTTCTCCACTCTACAATCACCCTCTAAAAAAGAAAGAATAGAGCAGATCTCTTCCATAAACAGAAACGACTCTTCCCTCTGTTTTCTTTTTGAAATGCGCTAGTAAGCTAAGAGGCGAATAAGTGGATTCCACTGAAGGGGAATCAAACCTCTAGCAGCATGCGAGCCTCTTTAAGTTAAGGGAGTTTTTTCGTAATAAAAGAAATATAGAGATGCTTCCACTTGGATTGGTGTTTGTTAAGTAAGAACTCTGGGTTATGCCCTGTCCTCGATCACTCCTTTCCGACTCCTATCTCTTTCGAATTCTAACAATCTCTACACCAAGCCCTTTCTCCAGGGTGGAGGATAGATATAGAATCTGAATCAGAGCTTGAGAATCTAGCTATTGCTAGCTCTGTCTCTGCATAGGGGAATGCCAACGGCTTCGACGTCTTCCCACAGAAAAGCCTGAAAGAGATAATGGAAGGCCACTCTTCGGAGGTTTAATGCAGGGAATCGCGACTTCTTCAGTCGAAATACGTTGTTGAAATTCCTCCTATTGTCACATCGACTCTGAACTCTATTTACGCTTAGCCGGGAACAAGATCTTTGTTTCAGCAGAACTGATTGTTGCTAGTGGGACTATAGTTTCTGTTTGGCGACTCGGAAGTAAGGTAGCTTTAGTGAAGTCTGGCAGAAGTACTAAAGTATGTAGCAAATGTCGGCATATCAGCATCCGGCTCAGCGAAAGGCGCAGGAGTTGACTGTATTGCTATTAGCATACGAAGGTGCGGAGAAAGCAGCAGCTAAGATCTCTGGTCCCGCCCTCAATCAGACCGGGCGACAGGCGAGAAATGCTTTCAGTCACTAGTCTTACTAAAGAAAAAACGGAGAGGGCTAAGAATTTCTTTAAGAAAGCATCCAATCCTGCTCTGAGAACAAGCTTGGCAAGGTCTTCAGTGACTGCTGAGTTGGATGAGAACGAATTTGATAGAACTGGCAACTGAGCAAGATATCTGCCCCTATGTGACCAAAGCGGGAGGGCATATTCTATTATCCACCTCGACGGGGATGGGATCCATTCAAGACCAGATGAAGTGCTTTTTTTTTTATCGACTACCAGGTCGTAAAGCAAGGTTCGGGTTCGGAGCCAAGCCCAAGCAAGGGAATCCCCAACTGAGATGTGATCTGATAAGGTGAAATATTCTTTTTGTTCAGTGAGTGCAATGAAGATGGAGGAAGCAGATGTGGAAAAAAACCGAGCAAGAAAGTCGGGCAAGCCAAAATCTTTTTTTGTACCGCGAATGGCTCTTTTTTTGGAGAGGAAGGTGCCGGATCTTCTGTTCGAGTTCGAGGAATGGGAGCTGCAAGAAAGGCACGATCTGCAGCCATTGATTCTCTTTTTCTTATAGTTGCACGACATGCAACTGATTCAACCAGGAGTTTTCGCCACCTTCAAGCTAGTCACCACCTCCTTACGCCAATGAAGGATCAGTTGGCAAGGAAAGTCGAATCTCAAGGGTACTTTACCTTTACAGATAGAGAGGTCGTGGAATCCCATTCTAAGGATTCGCCTCGTCTTCCTTCACACCCCGAATAGGACTTTGCCAGGAGAAGGGATAGCGGTACGGGCAGCAGCACAGCAGGATTAGATCTTGCTTTACGGAATGCAGCAGTACAGTTCAGTTTCTAACATCTGCAGCTGATTCTTCCTAACAGCTTCTTCTATATAAATAAGACAATCCCTCCCTCTCTCCTCTTTCTCTGGTCTTTGCTCTGATCGACTTGCCCGGAGTCTCGGTTCCCTTCCTTGAACCGCCGGAAGCGCTGATCTCAACAGATCTCCATCTGCACAGCCAAAAGCTTGCTTTAAAGACGGAACCTGCGAAAAAGAGTTTCCTCACGAAACTAGCTACCGTAATTGCACTCCCGGTTTAGTCTTTCTGATCCCCTTCCCCGTAAGCTACGTTGGCCTCTTCCTCGAGTGTGGGTATTCAGTATTCGGATCTGTCTCCTGGCTCTAGTTTAAGGTCCGTTTAGTACTTCTCGCTTTAAAGGAGAAGAGATGGATCGCTTACAGCAAACGGGGGCAACAAGCGAGAAAACGGAGGGCGCGCTTCACGGAGTTAGTGAGGCGACTGAACGAACAGAAAGCGGGGAAGCGGCTACAGTACTTAAGACCCTAAAACAACAACTATCGACTGAACGAAGGGTTCAGGAAGTATCTCCCACTGACTGACGGCACTCAACTGACGGGACTTCGAGGCAGGTATTTGACTGTATACCTATACCGACGGAATGAAGGCACGAGACTGAGACGGAGACCACAGCTTAATGTGAGTACGAACTATACCACAAGCTTATAAGCTTCGAGAGCCCAGGCCAAGGAGCTCTCTCGAACAGGGAAACTCGAAAGCCTAACGCGAGGGTTCCTCACCTCAAAACCTAGAAAAAAGCCAGAAACCTCCGAAGAGGAGCTATTAAAGCTCTTAAGCCGAGGAGCGGATTCAACAATTGCAACTTCTAACTTCAAACTCTACTGTGGCCCGCCCTAGTAGCTTTTTTTCTTCTTCTTTGTTGGCTGAGTTAGCAGAGAAGAGGAAAGCAGGCAGTAGTGGGAATCAAGAAAACCACCCTCTGGCAAAGCCTAATTATTTAGGTAGAAAAGGAAGATTCGCTGGAACCCGAGAGCTAGCAAGAGAATAGAAAGAATTCCATGTTGGCACGCTCCCTCGCTGCCCTACTGGCTCTTCCTGATTTTTCCGTGCTCTTGGACTCTGTTCACACTGAAGGTACGGCGGAGAACTGATGGGCTAAAAAAGCCAGGCAAGCAAAGATCAGAATATCGCCACTTATGAACATGGCATCCGATGAGTCAAGGTTCGAGGAAAAGAGCCCTTATATCCTTTGGTTCAATCTATCTTTCGGTAACACCCCCTGGTGGTAAGAGTTGAGCAGAGGTCGCCCTCAATCACTTACTCGGTAAATTAGCTAGCAAGAGGCCCATCCTCAGGAATTTTCTAACCGAGCTAAACCATTAGAATGCCACTAAACGACAAGAATGGGATATTTGAACTGGGCACATGCATCACACATAAGGAAGACGTCCGTTTAGTCGAGAGCTCTGGATTTTCGAATCATAGATAGATCTTCACGAGAACAATCTTTTCCGTCATCAAACTTCTTCTGTGCAAAATCAGGATTAGCTATTCGCAATGTGAGACTGTAAATGACTTTGTTAAACACTGTACTACCTTCGTACCTTTCAAGTTGAACATCAGGCGAAGAGTAGCCCATCGGCTCTTAACTAGACTGACTTTGGGACCGGCCTCCGGTGGTCACTCCTAAAATAGGGGGGTCGGGTAGCTAGCCAAAGGATGAATAGCGAGACTTCAAGACTCGGTCCTTATGTCCGTCTTTCGATCAAGCCAATCCTTTCTTCCTTTTTGTCGAGCGAGTTCTGCTGCCCTTTCTCATTCTGCTATGGAGTCAATCTAGTTAATCGATGATTCAACAGAATGATTCCAGAATGTTTAAATACATATAGGAAGAATTGGGAAGGAGGGCGTGAAGGTTTGCTTGCTTTCCTATTCCTGAGGGCTGGCTTTCTATATTACCTGCTTGCTGGCTTGTGTACCGGAAGCGGTTGCTTATTCCTCTTCCTAAACGAGTCAAATATATTGAAAGACTACAGCCATCCTATGCTTGTGTGCCAGTTGCCTTCCTTGACTTTGGTTGTTCCAGTTACGGTTGCTTGTGCCGCTTACTGTTCCTGCGTTCCGGGCTTGTTCTAGTTGCCGGTTCCTGTGGTGGTGGCTAATACGACGGACGAGAAGGAGTCCTATTGCTGGCTACGACTACGACTACGACTACATATACTTACTCCTATTCCGATTGCTTGTATTTCGCTTGCTTGCTCCAGCTCCTACACCAAGACCTAATACGACGAGAGCGAAAGATGTACGGAAAATCCCATTCTGGTCGAGCCTTCCTTCTCCCACGTTGGCCCTTAGAAGGTCAACAAGAAAGAGTTTTTTATAAACAAAATCTCTTTACTTGCTAGATAGTCACTATCTTACTATAAAAAGGATAAGAGCATCAAACTCCAACCCCCGCTCCTTTGGGTAGCCAGAAACCACGGCTCAAACCACCGCATCTGCCTATCCTACGGTCTTGAAACCTAAACCCGAATCCATAGTTGTTGGTCCCGATTCATCAATCGTTTTTCATTTTTTGCTTTCCCTTCTCTTCTCCCCTCTCCTGGTACTGTAACTGAATCTGTTTGGGAATTGTATTATTCTTCTAGGTCGGCTACTAAGGCAGGGTAAGCAGTATCCGCAAAGGCAAGATGTTATACAACAACCGGAGTGGGAAAGCTGGAAAGCATATTTGTTAAGCAGTACAGTACAGGTGTGGTTGTTAAAGAATCCCCACCTACCGAGTAATCTGAAATCACTACTACTGCCACTAAAGCGACTTCTGAAGCAAGGGTGTTATCTTATCTTAGTTCCGAAGTCACTCCCCGCAATCAGGCATGTGTTTTTTCAATCTGTTTGTTAAGCGGTGGTTGTTGAATCTCCTTCCATGTACGGTAAGCTGCCTTTCTCTTTGATAAGACTTCCCCTGCGCTCTGGAGATCCTTGCTCGTCTCCGCTGTAAGAGAAGAATGGTTTGCCTAACCAGATAAGAGATAGGCCGAAAGGCAAGTATATTATACAAGGAGAGATAGGCTATAGTAGGAGATAGGCCCGGAGGGAACAGTCTTCTTAAAGCAAGGCAAGTATATTAAACAAATGCTCGGTCGGGAAGGCCAGATTCCAATTACAGGGAAGACAAGCCCGGTGGTATAGGCAAGGATAGATTTATTCATTCACCTAGCCGGGAAGTAACAGTAAGGACAGCAATCAATAGGCAAGTTCCAGAATCAGTATTCGTACTATGGCAAGGGAAGTAACAGGAATAGGCAAGAAAGATTAGTAATACGAAAAGCAGTCCCCTACGGACACCGAATATACTACTTATTAAGCAAGGGAAGTAACAGGTAGGCCCTCAACTGCCACTCAAACAGAAGTGGGAGATAGGCCTGGCGGAGAGGCCAGATTGAATACAAGAGAGAAGTCATCCCAGCTATAAGGCAGATAGGGAAGCCCTGTCGGGAAGGCATAAAGGGAAGTCTTCATAGGCAACTGCCACTTATGAAGCAGGTTTATCTGATTCGTCTACTAACTCTTCTGAAGCTAGGCACACTCCTACTCTTGTCACAAATATCCTTTCTTACTGTCCCGATCTATGGGCTTCCGTTGGTCTTGTTTAATCTCCTTCCCCGGGTTTATCATACTTCCTATTGCTTTCTTCCTGCTTATAAGACACTTTCCTTTGCTTCCCTGCTTACCTCCGCTTACCTCATATAGATTCCTCGCTGGGGAAGGCAGTAGTACTAGTAGATTTGTTAAGCAGTACATTCGGTGTGCGGGGAGGGAAGGAGAGGCTGGTCAGGGAAAGCTTCAAGATCAGCAGCTGCGGAAGAGAAGCTAGGAGTTGTTGCCTCAGTTGCCTCAGAAGAAGAAGTTGTGGAAGAATATATAGCAATAGCTATAGAGGAAGAATGGGGATGAATCGGGCTAGTTCTTGAATCTCCTGAGTCATGAAATTCCCATTCCCTTGTTCTGCCTAATGAAAATGAAGAGGAAGAGTTAGGATAGCTAAGCTTTTTGTAAAAGAATAAATGGAATCAAGTACAGACTCAGCCTCAGCAGTTCTGACTATAGAGTCAGTAGAGTCAGTGCCAGATGAATTTGAATCTAGTTCTTTATAGAATACAGTACTAAGCTGTATACTAGTAATACTACTTCTTTCCTTGGAATGGGACTATCTGCTGAATCAGATAAAGCTGAAAGAATAGGTTAGGAAGTCCCAGTAGGAACAAAAAGTACAGACACAGACTCAGTTGCAGAATCAGCTACTACGGAAGAGGAGGAAGAATCTGAATCTGCTGCTTTTGAGCAAGGCACAGACTATAAAGAATCAGTTGAAGAAGCAAGTATAGCAAGTACAGACGAATCAAGGAAAGAAGAAAGTACGGAACTTTCAAGTACTTTCCTTGTGGCAGAATCTATCTTTGCCCTTGTGGCAGACTCAGAGGCTCATAGGGAAAGGCACTGTTACAGAGGAATAATGGGACTCATCTGTTGAAAGAGAATCAGCAGCAGCTCCATAGGCTTAGGGAGTTGAGTCAACCGGGGCGGAATCAGAGACAACTGCTCCTGCTTATCCTGCTTATGGAAGAATAGATTAATATCAGAATAAATGCTGACTTTGCCTCCCTTCTTTGCTTTCACTCCTTTGCCGAAGCCGAACTCCTCCCTTAGGAAGAGGAAGTTCTGACTTTTTCTGCTGCAATAGAATCACTATCCGCTGCTGCGGAAGAAGAATCATCAACTCCTACTACTAGTTATTTCCCTGGGGACGATTCTCCAGAATCAGATAAAGACGAGAGTCCTGTAATGGAATTAGTCTAGAGTCAGGGTTGTGCTTGCGTATAGTTTACTAGTGATAGAATCTCCTAATGGAAGACTTACCATATCTCGTTCACTGACTATCTTACTTGCAAAGGCAAAGTCAAAGTACGGAAGAGACGGAGTAGAGCTTGAATCAAGTAATTCCGTTTTATGAACAATTGAAGCTTCAAGTACATCCTCAGGGGAATCTTACTAAAGAAAGAATATGTCCTTTTGTATGTAGTTCGTTTCCGTCCATGTTCCCGGAATCACATTCATTCGATTTTTTGACTGAGAGTGAAGTGGAAAAACCCTATGGAATTGACTCACAGCCTCTCGCCTCTCGCAAGCGAGCTAACGGGCAGGCAAGATCGATCACCCTCATCCGCAAGCAAGTAAAAACAAGAAGGGGGGAGTAGGTCTTTCTTTGGCAAGAGTCCGTTAGTGAATCCGTTACGCTCGGACCTATGGACTACATAGTTCTCCACTATAAAGAATTGACTCTTCTCTTCACTACAGATTGAATCAATCCGAAGAGCTGCAGCAAATACTTGACTTAAGGAAGGAGTCGGATCGGAGGCGGGAGAAAGAACACTCGGGATTGATAGGCCAGCCAGGGGCAGTGGGGTACACTCTCACTCGTCGGGGTGCGAAAGTGCCATTCCTCCTAAAAGACAGATCGACCTAAGAGAAGAGAAGGAAAGGAAATTCGGCCCTGTTTTCGAATACGGTGCACTTCGATGGGCAAAGCCCGGAATCAACATTGGAAGAGGCCATCGCTATAAGTCCAATTTGCCTTTCCGCTCGCTTAAGCTCATCCTTAGGGCGACTTTCAAAGAGGATACCTCTCTCCGCTCCAAGAGTGAAGAAGGCAACCCTAATCTGAAAGTCAGAAAAGTGGAATGTGCCTAGTCTGTTTCCCAAACAAGAGCTGCAAGTCGACTATAGCTATTTGCTTGGCATATCTGTTATATGAAAATGAGGTCCATTTATCGCAGCAGGTGAACTACCATTGGAGGAGGCAGGGAAAGAGACATCACACAGATATTCTATAGAATAAAATATCGACAAGTGGAATAGCCGAAGAAAGAGCGGCAGAAGGCCTAGTACCACCAGAACGGGATGAGCAAAGATGCACGGTTCCAGCTTTCCCGGTTTGATCAGGTGGCAGCTGTCGGGGTAATGGTAACTAGCGTGTGGTCCCTCTCTCTTCTTCTATTATTGCCGGCTTGGAGAGAGCGGTTGCGAAGATACGTACTCTCCCTCAAGACTTTCAAAGATAGGCTTTCTTTGTTGAGAGAGGTGATAGCAGTCACAACTGGATGAAAGGTTTTTTCTCCCATATTATTATATGGGGATGAAAGGTACCGGTAAGAAGGAAGAGTGCTTTCTCCTCGGTTATATAATAGGAAGACAATTCGGTTATGGAGCTCTTACTCCTCGCGGATGGATGAATCCTTTTTCTGGTCCGCTTCACTCCCGAAATTCCTCACGGGTCCTTTCTTTCCTTTTTCTATAAAATCAAAAAAAGAACCACTACACAAACCAACATGAACACAACAACTACTAAAGCTTAAAGCCAGAATCCATCCCCCAAGACCTTACCAACCGAAGCCGGACATAGAACTAATTCCATTATAGTCCTAACCCAAAAAAGACACATTTACCTATATTATATAATTTCTTTTTCTCAAGCCAGATAGCATACGCAAACATCAGCTTGATTGATAACATCAAAAGGGATTTTTAGACATGCGAACTATCCACCGAACAGTGTCCTCCCGGGCCAAGGAAGATTTGACTTGTCATGTAAGAGGATCACATTTCGGAAAAAGTCCTCTGCGGAGTCACAAAGAACACACCTCGTTTGCTGAGAAAGACCATAGGCCCTTGTCCAAAGTGCTAAATTCTTCCTCATAACGAGCCAAAGGATGACCACGTGCCTGGGTCTCATTCGGTTGAACGAGACTACCTTATATCATTCAACTTGTTTGTGACCCCGGCCTGGGGGCGAATAGACTCCCAAGCACCCCAGATCGAGAAGGCTTCCGAGGGGGATTCCGTCCATCAGACTCTATCCCCTCCTTTTTTTTGTCGCTAACAAGGTTTCTATCTAAGGCCCCACCCGAGCGAGCAATCAATCACCCCTCCCAAAAGCCCCTCTGTTTAGTTTCATAAAGTGGGTTCTCACCCCATGCATGGTCCTTATCAGAACAGATGTGCGCCAAATATGCTTGATCATGGCTGCTCGATTCCAAACCTCAAAATTGCGAATCCCCTTCCTGCTTAGGTAGGGAGGAAGCCCTTATCCCATGGCTCCTGATTGAGGTCGCTCCATTTCCAGAGAAAAGCTCTGAGAACCTGATCAACCTCTTTCATCACTCGGATGAACATAGAGGACCAGTACGTTTGAATAGCGAACAAGATAGAGTTGACCAACTGCAATCTTCCTGCATCGAAAAAAAACTAGCCCAATGAAACTTCTAGCTCAGGTAACAATCTTCTTTCTTCAACCTAGAATAAATGGAACTCCGAGATACCTTACTTACTAGAGCCTTCATTCTTCAGCCTTTCATACCCAACAACTTGTTTTTGATAGCTGCATTTCCCCACAAGAGAAGATTTGACTCTTTGGGAAAGAGACCAGATAGATCTTTAATGAAAGTGGGAGAGGCAATCCTTGATAAGAGAAAGAGAACGAACCTCCCCTCTGCTTTGCAGAAAAGAGGTCATCCGCAAAACATATATATGCGTGAATTTCTCTTTCTGACACTATCAGTAGAATCGAAATCTCCCTTAGTTATATATAGGACAGCCCAGAAAGAGCTTCCATAACCAAAACGATGTATGACGAGTCGCCCTGTCTCAACCCCAGGAAACCATTCATTCAGCTTCCCATGAATGAAACTATAGAATCGAGGAGTTGAGATGCATTCCCTGATTGATCCATTGCACTACCCTCTCTGGAAAGCCCAGGAGCTCCTTAGAAATTTTCACAGGAAGAAGAAGGGCAAAGCCCGAGCCCTTTGTGCCCTCAAAGTGGATTTAGAGAAGGATAACTTGAAGAGAAGAGTTTACTAGTTCAACACTCCCCGAGTGAGTAGACTGACTTCTTCTTTCTCCCTTTCTCAAAATTTCGATCTCTGTTTGCGCTTCCTCCACCTCTGCTTTCCCCCATCGGACCCTACTATCTCGTAAGGGCGTTGAGATCAAGCATGAGCCTCTCCGAGCTGGGAGCAGTTGATCGATCTGTATACGTATACTTCGGAATGGGAAGTCAACCTTAATAAATCAAAAGATTGACCTTGGGGGAGCTGAAAGGTGTGCACTGAAAGGGCTGGGGACGGGGACCTGCCAGCGTGGATATTATAGGATCTGAATGAAACTGGAATTTTCAAAAAGCTCAAAGAATTATCAGCTTTGATCAGGGGACCCCAAATCCACTAACCATGTCAAAAAAAATGATGGGTGGAATGGCGCTGTAAGCGGTTCAACTCGACTAGATAGTGACGCGCTCACATCGATGGAAGGGCTGAATGCAGGTGCGTGTCCCAGATGAAGGTGTACTGTAGGAAGGTGCTTTGGTGGTTGCCCTCCAGGCGGAGTGTTGGATCTGCGGCCTGGCATACAGCTCTTGAAATATTGGATGCTTTCGTGGTTAGGTGGGCATGGCGTCAGCTCTTTATAGGTGGGTTGGCCCGGTATCCTAAAAAACCAAACGGGACTCTCGAGAAAGTCGTCTTTCGTATCTCGTAATGACATAGATAGAGACGGAATGGAATCTCCATAGTAGCAGCTGCCCTAAAGAAGGAAAGTTTTTCCACTGTGGTCAAAGTGGCTAATTTAGCTCAGTCGAGGTTCTCGTATGGGTAGCCCCCAGTTGTTATCATCGCGTAAGGGGTCGTGGAAGGAAGAGTTGGGTTCGAATCCCCCACCTCTTTTTTGGTTTTTTCAGCCCCTAACGGGGCCCCTCTCTGATAAGGAAGGAAAGTGAATTCACACTTTAATGACAAATCCGGTCCGATGGCAGTTCTCCACTAACCACAAGGATATCGGTACTCTATATTTCATCTTCGGTGCCATTGCTGGAGTGATGGGCACATGCTTCTCCGTACTTATTCGTATGGAATTAGCCCGACCCGGCGATCAAATTCTTGGTGGGAATCATCAACTTTATAATGTTTTAATAACGGCTCACGCTTCTTTAATGATCTTTTTTATGGTTATGCCGGCGATGATAGGTGGATCTGGTAATTGGTCTGTTCCGATTCTGATAGGTGCACCTGACATGGCATTTCCACGATCAAATAATATATCATTCTGGTTGTTGCCACCAAGTCTCTTGCTCCTATTAAGCCCAGCCTTAGTAGAAGTAGGTAGCGGCACTGGGTGGACGGTCTATCCGCCCTTAAGTGGTATTACCAGCCATTCTGGAGGAGCAGTTGATTCAGCAATTTCTAGTCCTCATCTATCAGGTGTTTCATCCATTTTAGGTTCTATCAATTTTATAACAACTATCTCCAACATGCGTGGACCTGGAATGACTATGCATAGATCACCCCTTTTTGTGTGGTCCGTTCTAGTGACAGCATTCCTACTTTTATTATCACTTCCGGTACTGGCAGGGGCAATTACTATGTTATTAACCGATCGAAACTTTAATACAACCTTTTCTGATCCTGCTGGAGGGGGAGACCCCATATTATACCAGCATCTCTTTCGGTTCTTCGGTCATCCAGAGGTGTATATTCCCATTCTGCCTGGATCCGGTATTATTAGTCATATCGTATCGACCTTTTCGGGAAAACCGGTCTTCGGGTATCTAGGCATGGTTTATGCCATGATCAGTATAGGTGTTCCTGGATCTCTTGTTCGGGCTCATCATATGTTTACTGTGGGCTTAGACGTTGATACGCGTGCCTACTTCACCGCAGCTACCATGATCATAGCTGTCCCCACTGGAATCAAAATCTTTAGTTGGATCGCTACCATGTGGGGAGGTTCGATACAATACAAAACACCCATGTTATTTGCTGTAGGGTCCATCTTTTTGTTCACCATAGGAGGGCTCACTGGAATAGTTCTAGCAAATTCTGGGCTAGACATTGCTCTACATGATACATATTATGTGGTTGCACATTTCCATTATGTACTTTCTATGGGAGCCGTTTTTGCTTTATTTGCAGGATTTTACTATTGGGTGGGTAAAATCTTTGGTCGGACATACCCTGAAACTTTAGGCCAAATCCATTTTTGGATCACTTCTTTCGGGGTTAATCCGACCCTCTTTCCCATGCATTTCTTAGGGCTTTCGGGTATGCCACGTCGCATTCCAGATTATCCAGATGCTTACGCCGGATGGAATGCTCTGAGCAGTTTCGGCTCTTATATATCCGTAGTTGGGATTCGTCGTTTCTTCGTGGTCGTAACAATCACTTCAAGCAGTGGAAAGAACAAAAGATGTGCTCCAAGTCCTTGGGCTGTTGAACAGAATCCAACCACACCGGAATGGATGGTACAAAGTCCTCCAGCCTTTCATACTTTTGGAGAACTTCCTGCTATCAAGGAGACGAAAAGCTATGTTTTGTAAAAGAAGAAAAGGTCGCCGACTGCTACTAAGATAAGAACCTAACAGAACTTTTCGAAATTTTCATTCAAATACCAAAAAAGTCGGTCGGGGTTGAGAATTGGAGGGGCATGGCACCAACACTCAAACAAACTATTCAAGACCGGATCCGCAAAGGAAAGATAGATGTTGAGAACGATAAGGCATCTACGAGCGAACAAGCCGCTGGAATGGGAAAGAAGGCCGGCAAGAAAAGGCTTTGTCACCATTCAAATGTGATCTAAACAACACACAACTATAGATTGCACGAAAAAGCAGAAAACGAAATCTCAAGTGAGAAGGCAGTGACGGTGAGGAAAAGGCTTAGGTTGGCCTGGGTTCTTGATCTGTATCCAGGTTCACTTCTACTAGTTCATCGACGCTTGCCCTCCATCTTACAGCTCTGGGGGAGCGTCTTTGAGCTCGGAGGAAGCCTCTTTTGGGACTTGGTCTGTAGCCACTTGCTCAAAGATTCGTGTTAAGATGTCTTCTGGTTTCGGCTCCTTGACTTTTTTGATGAATCATTATCTGATGAAACCTATTGTTTAGGGCTTTTGGGAGACGATGGAGTGACATCTTCTTCGGATTCGGAGGAAGATTCCCCAAAGACGTTGGTCTTTTGGAATGACATTCTGGGCATTTCTTCATCGGAGTCTGATGAAGAAGCTCCCAATGTTGATCATATTGCAGGAGTTTAGTACGATACGTATTTTTGCTCATAATACCCAAACCTCTTGTATGAGAGGCACGCCCTCCTCGGATAAAACAACCCCTTTTCTGCGGTTGAAGTTGGAGTTGGATTCTCTTTGCTGTCAATCCTGCCGAGGGACTTGCTTCCATACGAGCGCATAGAATAGAATTGTAAATGGAAATAGAATAGAATATAGTCAATAGAGTCAGTCAATATACCTTTTCTTATTCCATAGGTGGGTGCGCCTAGATTCAGCCAAGCCGCCACTTTGCAGTCACTGACTGAGTGGGCTCAGTTCGAATGAACTTGGATCGATCCAATCTCACTCTTTTCTTTCTTCACCTTTTCTTGAGGAGTACCCCCTCTTTAGGATGAAAAGGAAAGAAACCCTTGTGTAGTGATACACTCTGCCAAAGGTAGTTGTGAGCCTTCTCCCTATATGAAGTGCCTAATTGATTATGAATCTATCCTCATTCTATTCTTTAGTCGAGAATAGGTTGCATACGAGGGAGGGCCTTTTCTATACGATCGAATACGGTATGTTTCGATTTTCCTTGCAGAGCCAGTACCAGGACTAAGATAAGCCCTTCTATCTCTTGGGAGTTCCGCCCAAGGCCAGAGTGTGAGACTAGCCTTACCTAAGGAGAGTTATGCCCTTGGCGCAAGACAGTGATCAGTCCAAGTGTCGAAAGGTATCCAATTCATACTCAAAAGGCCAATCCATCAGGCCCCTTAACAAAAGCAAGTTCATTTGAAAGTCTTTACATTAGTGCCTTTGATTGCCCATCCGATCTAGTTTGAGTGGTAGTTCCAAGTGATCCAATCTAGGGGATTTCCTTTTTAGCACTATTTGGATAATGGATTTCCCTTGTTTGAGTGGAAGTGTCAGTCCCAAGGCCAAGGCAAGTAGAAGAATCTTTCTAAGAATCCTCTTTTTTGGTAGGGCTATATCGATTTTTTTCTTCCCTGTTGAGGCTTTCTATCCTTCTTTCCTTGATTTGCTTTCTCTCCAGACAAAGAAAGCAGTTAATGAAGTGAAAAAGCCTTCCCTTCCAGCGGGGGTGTAAGAGTCAGAAGAAAGACGATGTAAAACCAGTTATCAAACGTCGAGAAAGGAGGATAGTTACAATAGAAAAGATCCCCTAGTCTATCTATAGAATCTCGCCTTGAGCGAATTGCAGTGAAAAGGGAAGCAAGTCCAATTGCAATCCTAAGGTCAAACCCTGAAGTTGCAGTGCCAGTTTCTAGCAATACAGTATCAGTGAGCTTTCTCCTTCCCCGGGGATGGATTTTGAGTTTCTCTTGGGGGTGTTCTTCCAGCTTGTCCTCTTCCCTACGGTTTTCTTGCTGTCTCTGGGAGGACTAAGGAAAGATCCTAGTACTCAAGGTAGGGCTCTAGAGAAGATTCCCTGATAGAGCTAAGATAACTAGATTGATTTACGCTTTCCTCTTTCTTTTTTATCATATCTCTATAGAATTGGAACGATTTCCTTGCCAGTGATCAAACCTGAGTCTTTGAAGGCAGTGATAAAGCTACTCTGAATATCGAGCTAGCAGGAGGAGGAGGTCTATCAGTGGGCCTTTCCTTTCTCCCTTGAAAGCACTATGAACGAGCTGGCAAGGCCAATCCATCAGTCAAGGCAGGCAAAGAATCAAGCCGGGGGAGAAATCTCATTAGCCATCGAGCTTTTCATATTGACTAATACTGGAAAACCCTTTCCCAGCGGGGTAAAGTGCTAGGTAAAAATCCCGGGATAAAGCATGTGAGAGGGTAAGCAAGAAGGACTATTCCCTTATTTCAAGTACTGTAACATTCTTTCGCTTATTTCCTGTTTTTTTCCATGTATATGGGGTATTGAAAGCCATCCAATTTAAGTCCATCTTCTCGCCGAAGAAAGCCTCAAAAGCGCTCAAGGATAAGTAAGTGAAGACAGTTAGATGAGGGCAGGGTAAATCAGAAAAAGGCAAGAAAGCCTCTTTTGGAAAGACTGCAGTATCGAATAAGCCAGAAACAGAAGTCTCTCTTTCTTTTCTTCCCTGTAAGCCAGAGCCTGTTGGAATCATAATAAAAGCCCCTGCTTCTTTTTCCACTGCACTGCCAGTTGAAGTTGAAATTGGAGTAGCTTTGCCCTTATATCCAGTCCATCCCATGGGAGTTTACTATCCAGAAGGAGTCTTTGTTTGCCTATTGTAAGACTCTTTCAATCTGGCTAAGGCCTTGGGGTGTCCACCCTAATATGTTAGTGCTTGGCTCTATCGAATGACTTTGTCCCTTACGAGGTACGTCTTCCTTTCTCTTCTCAAAATCCTAAGCTATCTTCTAAAAAAAGTGGATCTTCCTAATCAATATTGCTTGATAGAAAGGGAGTCTTTTGCCTCCTTCTAAGGTGTCTGTCAGGTTGACGTTTCCTTATCCCACTCTAGTGCTGGGAGGAAGCCTTCTTTCGCTATCGGGATACGTTGGACTGGAAAAAGGCAATGGCCTCCTGTACTTGGCCCGAGATTCGTTGCCAAAGCTAAAGCATTCGGGTAAACATACCCTATAGATTCCTTAGTCTATGGAGAGTCCCTTACTCTTTATATGCTGCCAGTGCCTACCTTGTCCTTGACTTGCCTTTCTTCCTTAGGGTCAATCACTTCGTGCCTGTAGTCCCTGTGTAAGAATCTTTCCTAAGGCAAGCGGGAAGCACTTCCAATGAGAATGGGATAGTTGGCTCTAGGTCAAGCGTAGGAAGGAGTACCCCATAAGCAAAAGAAGGGAAGTTCTATCTCATAAGCGAAAGAGGGGCATCCACTTTTTCCACCTTCGAGCCAGTTGCTGTCCTTTTCCCTTTTGTTTTGTCAGCCAGTGCTTTTTGAATATCACTCTCCGAAAGCGACTCTTTTCTGCTTGAGATCCAGAAGTTGGACTTTCTTCCTTTCGCCCTGCCAATCTGAATCTAATGACTTCCAGGCCAGTAGGTTGTGAACTAGGTTATCCTAGCCCTGCCAGTTCTGTTTCCCTTGGTTTTCCCCCTGTAAACCTTCCCTTTTCGCTTGTCTCTTGCTCGGGGATTTCTTCTTTGCTTTAGTAACATATTTGTACTTTATCTCCCTGACTTTTGCCTTTCCCGCACCGACCATGGGAGTTGCTTGGCTCCCGACTGTCTTGGCTTTGCGCCATACCCCGACTCTGAATCAGTTCTCATCCGATCCTGAGTCCCAGGGGCCAGCCCGTCCTATCTATGTCCGTATATAAAGTATGGTTGGACCCTGAACTTTAGGGCAGCTCCTGACAGCGGGCGACTGGGCGATGAGCGTCGAATAATTACGGATTGTCCCCACTCTTGCGACAGACGGGGCTGGAGTTACACAAGACTCCAAATCAGGTGGTTCCAACATGTAGACGCCTGATTCCAATAACAGATAGCTAACTTAGTGGTCGCAACTGAACCGCGTAAGGGAAACTATCGAGTCGCACCCTCTTGCTGGTAACCAGCATGCAGAAGTGAAGTGATCGCCCGTGGTCCCGGCTTATCCCTGCTCGGGGGATATCTAGAGCCTTGGCGGCTACAGAAGCTATCACAGATTTCCGTAGAGTAAGATGCAGCTCTCCTTATCTATATTAAACCGAACATCGGCTTAAGGATGCCCGGGGGGATACATCGATAAGTATTCAACCGTTGAGAGTGTCGTGTTCACGTCTCACATGGAACCTTGCTGATATCCGGACAGAAGCCCTCCCCCCTTCTATACCCTATATACTTATAAATCCTACCTCTTTTTCTTTCTATTCTATGCCTCTATTCAATATACTTATAAATCCTACCTCTTATTCTTTCTATTCCCTTGCCTCTTTCATTGGGTATTCCGCAGTTGTGGGTGTGAAGTATAGCATAACTCCTTAGGAGACTTCCTGTTTTATTCTATCTATAGGGAGTAGCGATGGGTAAGCGAGTAGGTATAGATTCCCCGCCGGAATCCCGTATTATGGAGATATCGGATTCTAGGGTTCGCGGGCAAGGGGGAAGAAAGATACCTCCCAACGTATCCTTACGCGGCTACTGCTTATCCGTAGACAATGCTTCTTAGGTATAGAAGGTAATAGTATTCATATTCACTATTCCAAAACAAAGGCGCCAGTTAAGGCCAGGAGTTCAAACTAGGAATGTCACGGAGGGGCTTCAAGCCACTTGACCGAATCTATTCGGCAATCACTAGACATCACACCAGACCGGCCGGAAAAGTGCAAATTCTAGCCTGTATGATTGATTACAGTCCGTAGTGAGAGCCTGATATCAGGTCTGATTTTTCCCCTGACACCTCTATGACAGAAAGCAAGGAGTGCGAAAAGCAGGAAGGAAGACAGAGAGAGCGGCAGAGGAACTATGAAATGAAGGACTTTTCCTTGACCTTGACATGCTGTCCCCTTACCGTCCGTCTCAACTTCTAGAATAGGAACTCGGAGCAAAAGAAGACCCCACAACCTACTAATCAAATAGGAAAAAATGAGATGAGAAGGTCCCAT
This sequence comes from Calamus simplicifolius, assembly GCA_900491605.1. Classification (NCBI taxonomy): domain Eukaryota; kingdom Viridiplantae; phylum Streptophyta; class Magnoliopsida; order Arecales; family Arecaceae; genus Calamus; species Calamus simplicifolius. The sequence continues at coordinate 524,865 of UESW01004710.1, read as the reverse complement.
TGAACAGGATACTTTATACAAATGGAACTAGGTCCCTTCCTCCTTTCTGGTCTTTAGGATCCTGGAGAATCCACTTTCCTTGACTACAAAATTTCTACACTGGGGATTCTAGTCTGTCAAGGTAGACCTAGGAGTCTTCCCTATGCCATTCCCCTTCCTCAAAACTTAGAAAGTTCTTAATTGAATCAGACTTGCGGGTCAAAGGAACCCTAGAGTCAGAGGAAAGGGAACTAGGAAGTTACTCCAATCCCTCGAGTGTGCCGGAGGGAACTAGTTGGACTTTCCCTATCGAATATGCCTAAGAAAGAAGATTGGAAACCTTCGACGATCCTTCTTTCCTATATCTTTAGGAAACTCCTTTCCAGGCATCGTGTTATATGGAAGGGACATAATATTCGTTATCCAGACGGCTGCTTCCTTCCTTACTTCCTTTTCTTCCTAAGGAGATATTCATTAAACCATTAACAGTCGAACCGACCGGAGAGAGATTGCTTTTCTCACAGACCGGAGAAGGTCAATAGCCTCAAAGCCCATAAGACCCTAAGACGCGAAACAACAAAAGGAATTTTCTTTCAAAGAAGCCCTGATTACCTTAAAAACGATGCCTTTCCTATCTACGCCGAAACTCTTGGAAGGCCTTACGACTGCAGGGAAAGAGCTAAGAGCAGATAGGCCGGAAGAGGATTCTCTGCCTATTCCTATTGATTCACCCTCCTCGTCCAGTCTCACTTCCTTTAGCTGCTCCGGTATCGGGGAAATCAGTTCGGACATATCTTCTCTAGAGGAAGCCCTTCTTGCCTGAGGAAAATCCGTCTTTTCCCCCCACCCTCAACTGAGCAGCCAAGTCGATCCCAAACAGGAGGGACTTGGAGATCACTACATCGAGGAAGCCAAGGACTAATGCGGGCCTCGAACTCATCTAAGTCGGACCCGGTAAAAAATGGCTTATTTGGATAAAGAGCATAACGGATTCTCGGCGCCCATAGGCAAGCTTGTGACCACTGCTCACCCGCAGCATGAACAAATGTCATCAGAGACTGAAAGGCACAGAGTTCATAAGGAAAAGATGTTAAAAGAGTATTTTACCCTCTGTACATCCTTCGATGCAGAGGCATCTGTCCCGATTTATAATCACCATTCCTTCAGGCCTCTAGACGACCAATTTGACTCATCTCTCCCTGGTTGGCCACCCTAAGAAGGTAACCTCGGCCTCTTCAAGGATTCGATATCGTTCTTTCCCATGGATGCACCACACAGGGGAGTGCCGATCTTGCAATTCTTCCTGAGGACCTTGCATCCTCATCGTCTTGTGGCGTGATAAGGATTATGTGCTGGACATCGACACCGACCTTTCCTGCCCTAGGGACTTTACCTCCCTACTTCATCCAACTTTACCACTCCTATAAAATGGATCCCCTTTTCCACGTGCTTGAAGCTCTAGCCCTTCTAGCCTTTGAAGACCGATCAGTCTCTGCAACTCAAAAATCTGTCTGGTCCCTTCTTTAGTTTAGTTCAAGCGGCATCCCAACTAGGGACTAAACGCTACGAGCCTTTTGAAACTATCTCATTCTTCCCCTCTCTCTGGAGTTGGTCCCTTTCTTCCGCCAGTACTCGTGGATTGGCTTCATTTCCTTACCGCCTTACTTAAGAAAGAAAGCACTTCTTCGCTCCCTTTCGAGGTGCAGAAAGAAAGGGCTATTGGCCGATCTAATGCACGTGGTTACCTATTGATCTGACCTTTCCTTTTCTGAGATTTCCATTCAATCGGCATTTCTAGAGGCATACTCATATTATAGATATCCCATTGACGTCCCACAGCTTAATCCTTCACAGCGGATTCGAATTCAATAGCATTTGTCCGAGCGTATTTGAAAACAACAGTCAAGGAATCAGTCCCAACAGCTTCTACGTTAACAACCGATACTGTTACAGTGTTTACTCCACCAGGAGCCGATTGCTCTTAAGGAGAAACCGATGGAACATAGTAGTTCATTTTTCTCTCCCGTCGGTTAAGTAATCTGTCTATCCGGTTTCGACCTAAGCATGTAAGGGCTTCCTCGTAGGGTAACCAAACCATGCCTCGACCCATTTCTTTCTTTGTGTTTTCCGAACCAAACCATCTCCAATCTCACTTACCTTACCACCCACTCAAGCAAGACTCCATAGCTAAAGTAGAGTTAGGGAGGCTGACCCTGTAACTAACTAGCGCAAGCAGGGAGGGCTGCGAAGCTTTTCTTGTGAAGCCGCTTCCTCACGTTAGGTGTAGATCGAAACTGATGAGAGTCTGGAGAGGGTCTTGTCACGAGTTACGCTAAGCATAGAGCTGTGTGTCGGGCCATCTAAGGAAGCGGATCTGTCTGCTGAG
>UESW01004710.1:500000-517500 GCA_900491605.1 Calamus simplicifolius | reverse complement strand
ACAGAGCAAGTCCGAAAGTGCTAAAGCCCTCTTCCCAACATTGACATATTGGTTGACAATACAGCAGGCCACGGCATGTTTTCATTCATGGATGGATTCTCCGGGTATAATCAGATCAAAATGGCAGAGCAAGATCAGGAGAAGACAGCATTCACTACTCAATGGGGGACCTTTTGCTACAAAGTTATGCCCATAAAAAAGCTGAAGAATGCTGGTTCAACATACCAGAGGGCCATGACCACACTGTTCCATGATATGATGCACCGGGAGATAGAAGTCTACGTAGACGATATGATCGCCAAGTCTCTCGACGCAGAAAGCCACATCGTCAATCTGAGAAAGCTTTTCGAAAGACTCCGTAAGTACCGGCTTCGACTCAACCCAGCTAAGTGTGTATTCGGTGCTACCTCATGGAAACTACTGGGGTTTATTGTCAGCAAGCAGGGGATAGAAGTAGACCCAGCAAAGATCAAAGCAATAGTCGATATGCCGGGTGGACTAAAGTCAAGTGGAAGGTGGCATCGTATAACGTATAATAAGAGCACGCTTGCTTTTATTGTTTGTTTCACTCTGCTTAACTCTGCTTATTTATTAGTTGAGGCACTGCTGCGTCTGCGTGTTCTCATCGTTGAAAGATGTACAGTGCTCGCGGAGCGCACTTGCGAAGGACCAACGACGAGCTATATAGAGAATAAGAGAAGGAATCTTCTATATATTCTCAAAATCAAGTGGCCGGGGGTTGAAGTTCAGTTTCTTTTTTTTTAGTAAAGCGGATTTCTCCCTTTCTTAACCTCGCAATGAACAAAATGAGACGTTTGCTTGCTTCACCGCCAACAAACAGGCCCACTAGGATGCTCTCTTGGATCGGGCAAGGTTAGGAAAGGCGGAAAGGAATTGGAATCTAATAAGATAACGAAATTCCAGCCTGAAGAAGGGAAGCAGCATAAGCAAAGGAATGATATGATTCGGAAGCAGGGGCGAGAGCGAAATCTGAGTTATTTGAAACAATAACCAACCGAATGGCGAATGGGAAATACATAGATAAAGTAGACCTTTCTCATAGGGTTAAGGGTAACAGGCTATTCAACCAACCATAAGTAAGAGCTTTAAGCTAGCGCTCCTCACCAAACACAAGCCCTGCTAAGCAACAAGGCTCAGCTAGGGCACAGGAGAACTAAGGGCGGGGGGTTACATAACAGAGATTAGCAAACTCATTCGATTCCAGGTCGGTGGGTCAGGGAGATCTTCTTACCAAAGATCGATCGGATAAGGAAACCTTGTTTCAGGCTGTGAAGAGGGGCTAAAGATGGAGAAGAAAGGTGTAGGTAGGCATATCCATGTTTGGGCACTGAACATGGTGGGTAGAGCGAGGGGAAGGGTTGTACGGTTGAGAAGGGACGGGCACTCCTATCCCTTGATAGCTCACCTGGGCGGCTCGCGGCGGGAGACGGAGAAAGCACCCCCTGTCCTCAGTTGCATCTCTGATAGCAGCTGATCTACGACCACCCTCCATCGCTATCCGGCTACCTAAATGCCGGAAAATCGGAGGATTTGTCGTGGAATAGGGGGATTTTGTCGGAAAATCATTTTCCGTAAGGGTAAGGGAGGAATCTATTCGGAAATCCCCAAAAACAAGAGAGGATTGTCCGCATCCCTTTTAATTAAGGCGCGGACGCTTTTTTCTTAGGATAAGTTAGAAAACTACCTAATCTAATGAATTTCTCTCAAAAAAAAGAGAGAAACGAATGAAAAAGTGAAATTCCATTTAGTTCCCGTTAACAACTGGCGCCACTTTTAGGAATTGACTTAGGGGAGGCTAAATCAAAAAAGCCTCTGCCAGAATTGCAAGTGATAGATAACACCATGATCCCGTTATTCACGAAATTGACCTCTGGGAAACAAGAGTGCGGATTACCACTTATTACCAACCCAACAGCAGATTAGAGGAGCTACCCTCGACCTCGAACAGACCTACACTTTTAGTTAGCATGCCCTTAACCGAATGCGCCAAGAGGGGATTCCCCAAAGCAAAAACCGGAACGTTAACAAAATCGAACTCACAAAAATGGAGGAATCTGATTTTGGGACTAAAAGATGCGCTACAAAACCCATACTGGATTGATAAATGGTTGGATAAAGGATTCCATCCTGTATCAATTTGGAAACCGCTGACCGCCACTATTCACCAACTACCGGGGAATCTCTCTTCCATTCTGGGTCGAGGGCAAAAAAATCAAGTAAGGCAATTGTGACGATCACCAGAGAAATGCTACAAACAACTTTCACATGTCATAAAGTGAATAAACTGTTCCTGAGTTACGGCCCTGGGAGAGTGGGTTGTTTTCCTTCGTTGGAGCCACCTGCCGGAATGGGGGGTTCGGGATGGCCGGGAGGGCTAGCCAGTCCTCCACCTGAATCGACGGTTTAAATATCTTAGTAAGATATATCGGTTCAGCCAGCTAGCTGCATGCTGTATCGGGAAGCGCTGATTCATTCCCCCGATTGTGGAATTTCGACATGTTTGTGGTGAACGCGGATTTTCTTCCATGCAAGTGAGTTACGCATTTTGTGATCCGAAATTCGTTGGGCACTTCGGGGCCCTATCAGTCGGTTTGCCAATCAACTGACCCGCTTTTCCTATGTAAAAACAAGGGGTAGACCCTTATAAGCCTCCAGGCCTTCTTCTCTCTCTCTACTAAAAAAAATTCGAATTAGTACGATATGGCGCTTCACATTTCGGGCGAATGCTCCTATGCTTACGCGTATCGCCTATCAAAGTGTTTTGTTAAACACAAAAACCTTGTATGAGAACTTGTATAGAGAAAAGGATTTCCTGCGACGTAGCAGTTCTTCCATACCAACTTGGTTACCCTTAGAAGGCTCCTATAGGTTGGCCCAACCCAGTCCTCTCGTACTAGGGTTGGTTCCTCGCGGTTCTCCCTTTCACTTGATTTTATGAAATTTCATATGAAATAAGAAGGGGACATTAAATATTCACCAAAACAGGGGCTTACTACGAAGAGGTTCCATCTCTAGCCAAAAATGGAAAGCCAAGCCCAGGGAGCAGTTTCTCCTTCTTTCCTACCCAGGCGCATCTAAGTCAAAAGTCATGAGCCTTCCTTCCTAATTAGTCAGATTCACTGGAACTACACTCAAAAAGAAAAAAGAAAGAAGAGAAGATGGGAGTTGGCGCCTACATAACAGGTTGCTTGCTTACCAAGCCATCCCCTAGCATACATACTCCTCGGTAACTAAATTCTTAGTCGATTATCGTCGCCATTTGTTTCATTATCTCATCGAATAACGAAGGGATCAGAAAGGCCATCATTGGGGCAAAGGATGCAATAGCTTCGGTTAGAGCAAAGCCCATATTCCTTTCCTGATAGCCCTCTTTTCTTATAAAAGACGCCACTCTACGAGGGAAGTCCCCGGGTCGAGTCTTTGCGAGTTCATCCCAAACAAAGCGAATCCCTTCTGGTCGGGAAGATGCAGATAAAACGCCAATAGCCTGATGTCAGCTTCTACGGCAAAAGCTTTAAAGAAGAGAGCTATCAACGCTAATAATAATCAACATTTCATTAGAAAATCCAATTTGGTTTTTTGAAATCTCAAAGGTATAGGTGAAATTTTGAACATTCATTTCGAGATTTTTCTTCCAAGAAAGAGAAATCCCGAAAAATCCGTCAATAAATGACGAACTCAATTATACAGATGATAGGACAGGGCTAAGGCAGTAATCTCGACGGAGATTAGGATGAGCTTTGATGAATAAAATCAGAATTGGTAGAAATTCTCATAGGTGAAGCAAATCAAACCGATTTTCATACAAAGAAGATAAAAAAACAAAACTATAGTGGCTAGGAAAGCTCCGGAGATTCTATGGGAAATTGGAAACGTCGAAGTGAGCTGTGGCTTATAAATAGGAAGATGAGGAGATAACGGGCGAAGGATATGAATGATATTAGGTTGGACTTATGTTCATTCGCTCTGCTCGCGGAGCGGCATACCGAAAAAAAGAAAAGCGTTATCGGATTTGAAGCGATTCTACGCTAAGAGAAAGAGTGCCCCCATCTAGTGAAATCGCCCAAAGAGCAAGAAGTCCTCTCTAATCTTTTGAATTTTGATCCAAAAATGAGAGGGCTTACAGCGCCTTCTGCCCTTAATTCATTGAGCTTTTTTTCCAGGGTACCGAGGGCATATTCTTTCCCTTGGGGATTCAATATGGACTCGGAAATGAGTCTATGGCGCTCTTCCGTCCAGAAACCGTGGGGGTCCAATTCGGACATACGATTAATGCTCTCACTTTTAAAGTGAATAATCCTTCGTATATCCGCTATAGGAACATCCCGAGCCGGTTCATAAATGGAAAAGCAGGTTTGGATTCTTTGTTCCAAGGCGGATAGACCGGCCTCCTCTGGCATTCCCAAAGTAAGGTCCAGATTCGGCTCCTCCATAGCCATAGCCACTTCAGGATTCCAAAGAAATAAGGCACATATTAGGAAAAAGAAGAAAAGGTCGAGAAGGCCTACCTTTCTTTGATCCACCTTCTCGCGCAGGGAAGAGAACGAAAATGGACCGCGGATGGTGGTCGTGGTAGATTCGAGGATCTTACGCGGTGGAGCGAACTCCTCTATCGTGTTGTATATGAGTGTTTCACCTTCAGAGGTGCCCCTTTCAAACACCGTCCGCATCCACCGGTAATGCCGAATCTGAGCTGAGAGATAGGAACTTCACTTCTACTTGATTTATTCACTTTCGGAGATCGCTACGCCCCTTTGCTGCTTTTGGCATTCCACTTGGGATGAAAAGCATGGGCCTTCCTCTTGTAAACTCTTCTCTTCAAGTACTTCCCCTTCCTTACTTGTTTAGTCTTGTTACCGCCCCGTGGGTCCCTCCAACCCGACAATCTACGACTCTACGAGCCTTGGGCGACTTTCCTATTGATTTAGGAACTATTGACATACATATTAGATCGGCATTGTCAAATGATTTAGCGCTTAGCTACTATATATAAATAAGTAGCTTCAACCTGCTCTTACAAGACGAATCTCTTTCTCTTTCTATACTATATTTACTACGCTATTCAAAGCATCGAGAAAGATGATGCACGAGCCACTCTTTCTCTTATATACGCTATTTTCAGATAGTGATTTGAATGCCTATCCCCTGCCTATGCGCTTGCCTTTACTACCTGCCTTTACCTGCCTGCCTTGCACTACTGCATCTGCGCATACCTTTTCTTGCTGCATACGTTTTCTTGGTTGCTGAAGTTGGGCTTCGTTCCTTTCCTTCGAAGGGAGCTTGGAATGGCATAACTCGAGATTGATTGGTACCGCCTCCGGGGCTTGCTTCCTTACCTTCATCCGTTACTGATGCCGGAAGACAAGGATCGGAATCTAGACAGCCTCTTTGCTCGTTAGTTGATGCCAATATGCCCTGGAGTGGAAGAGATGGAGGAGAGCTACTCGATGGATAAAGGTACTCCCCTCTATGGATTAACTGGGTGGGAGCTCTCTTCTTTCTTGCCTTCTTTTGAAGAATGAGGATTAGTAAGCTTTGCTTACTCGCGGAAAAGAAAGTTGGCACAAGAAAAGATGATTGATTCTTTGGGTTGCACATCCGTCTTGTCAATCATTCCTCTCAGCATTACATTATTTCCTTGAGCAGGAAAGAAAGGGGCTTCTATTCTATTATAATATACTTCGTAGTTCCAGAGACGGGAGTCTTAACTAATAAGTAAGAAAGACCACGATCCTCCTTCTGATTTTTGTTCCCGCCCTCCGGACCTACCAACTTCATCTTGACTAGAGTTCATTTCCCGCGAGTACCTTCCTATCAATCTAACTTATTATGACATAGAACCTTTCCTTCTTCTTCTTAGCTCACAGCTTCTCCTTCTATGAGAACTGAAGTGGTGAGGGCAATCTGGAAGATTGACTTCCCCGGCTGGATTCTATCCTTTTCACACCCGAGACTCCCTTCACTACATAAATACAGGAACCGAGAGAAAGAGTTCTACCTGAGCTAACACCATGACAGGGAGAAAAGACGTTTATGCGCTTAGAACGTGGCGTGCTATTCTACATTTCGTGCCTATCGTATCTATCCTGCCGGGCCGGGGGGAATCCCCTACTTCGCGAGACTAAGCGAAAGATAACATATTGAAAGGATTGAACTTATCGAACGAGGCCTATTCAACTACAGGAATTTCTTCTGGTTCGCTACTTAGATTATTGGATTGGACCGAAACCGGCCTAGGGTGAGCTACTTACTTACTTGACTTTCTTCCTTGTGGGAATGGCCGATTCACTACTCCCTCGAACTGTCTTATCACTTTCCTGGTTCACAACTAGCTCTATTTTCTCTTTCTCCTTTGGCTTTCAACACTAGAACAGTTCCTTCAAAGGAAAGAAGGAATTAACAGTAACAGTCAAAGACTTCCGGCACAGGCGCACAGAACAAAGACAATAGGACTGGACCGTTCAAGCAGAATCGTAGCTTTTTCAGCTTGAGCGCATCTCCTTACTACAACCTTCCTTTTAGACTACTGGTGCGCTACTCGATAGCTTCCGTTTCGACTATTTAATCTATTTCGTTTTCGAAAAGAAGTGGATTGGCGCACTAGAACTCGTTAGAACGGGCGCTGAGAAAAAGCATTTCATTGACGATAGGTAGCCCGCCTGCCTTTCCTTAGCCCACAGAACTCAGAAAGAAACTTTGACTCACATCGCTTCTGCCCCTTTCACTGTTGTCTTCGATCTGAAGCTGGCCGGAGAGAGGCAGCCGTGGCTGATGAAAGAGAGTCAACTTACCCCCTTCTGCTTCGCTTGAGCTTCTTCTGACTTTGGTCGAGTGAGCATCACTTCTTTGATTATCCCCCCTGATCCCGAAGTTGCTAACAAACGGGCTAAAAGCTTTGCTGAAAGTGAAGTGAACTACTCCCGAGAACGAGAACTCGATTTGAACTTCGACGGAGCTTCCGAATTCAACGATCGGCTTCGTTGCCCCTGCTTCCTACTTTTCGGGTGAGCGACTGACCGCCAAAAGCCTTTCGAAAAGCACTTTCTTGGCTGAACCTGCCTTCTCTTTGAATGTCGTTCCTGGGGCTTAAAAAGAGCATTTCCCCTCCTTGTAGGAGCCTTCACCCGGAAAGGAAAGTCAAGAAAGCATTTGGGCTTACTTGCTTATGGATCTGACCCAAGGATGAACAACGAAATGCAACTCAACTTCGTCGAGCCCCCCCTCTTTCTCAAATCAAAGGACGGAGCGAGGAGTAGATAGAACAACCCTAATTCAGTTGCTAATGCAGCCCCGTTCTATTAGAACTTTGAACTGGAAGGAGATTGGACTATTGAACCGGAGCGTCGAAAAGAAAAGGAAAGATGAACCCTATGATCGATTGATGGAAAGGATTGACAGCCATTCCACGGGCTTGGCCTACGACGAGCTAGGAGCTAATTCGTCTATATAAGGATAAGTCCACGTCAAATAGAAAACTCATGATTCAGGTACTACAATTCCATTTGCATTCTTAGCTTTCTTAAGCCCTTGGAATTCAGTGAAGTGGTGTTAGAGAAAGGAGGCCGATTGAGCGAATTCGTCTATCGAGGAATGCCAGTCTCCGTACAGAGAAGAGGCTGTCCAAAGCTATTTCATAAGTGGACTCAATCCGGCCCGGCCCGGTTTAGTCAAGCCACGGAAAGAGAACTCCTAAATGCAGCCGCGATCTTATATACGATACCACCAGACGTGCCCTTTCTAAAGCGCTAAGTCCTTCTTCTTCAGCCCACCGGGAGGATTGCCAAAGCTTTCCCCATCTGCGGATTTCTCCGCTTCCCCACAATCGTCGATTCTAGTCGAGCCGAGCCCAAAAGATCGAATGCAGGACTGACCTAACCCGACCATTGAACTAATACGCTTTTCGAATCCTATCGTGACTGCCTTTCTTCTGCCCTAAGAAAGAAAAGAATCCCGTGCGCCTAAGAGGACCTTTTTGACTCTTTTATTGATTCGCTTATTCATAGAAGAGAAAAGACACATCCGATTCGTAAACTGACAGGAGGCAGATGAAAGAGAAGCCTATATCGGCATCGGCACACCCGACTGCACTTCCTTCGCCCGAGACCTTCGCAACAACCTGAGCTATGGTTGCGACCCCGACAGACTGAAACAGCTTCAAGCGAATGATCTTTCCTAACCTTTGAACAAAGAATTGACTTCTAGTACCAGAACCAGAAAGTCAATAAAGATAGATTTGGGCTGACTTGCTTATCGATCTCCCTTTTTCGGAGCAAGAAAAGAATGGGGCTGATTATGAACATTTCATTTCCTAGAAAGGGTTGCTCGAGGGGGCTCTTCTTACGTCTGGTAATAGGCTTTAGCAGTGGGAAAGCAGAGCGGTGGCTCTCCTCTTGCTAGTGCTAGGTTTATACCAAGCAAGGACAGGTGGATTCGATGGAAGCTTGCTACCGTTGACTTTCTTCCGCCTGGAATGACTTCCCGAATGAAAGGTGCGCTTTCCTATCCCCATGACTGAGACAGGTGAGCGTAACTATGACGACGTTTGGAAGCCCTTCCTCTTCATCTATGGCTCGCTGCTTGGATGATCGTAGGGTTTGACCCCTGCTTGAAATCGGTCTTAAGTGAGCAACAAGTAGTTCTATTCTCCGTTTAAGGCGTAGTTGTTGCTTCTGTTGATCGCTTGAAAGCGGCTTGCTACTAGCTCGCTGGCTTGCTTGATTGATTGATTGACCGGACTGAGAGGACTGAGACCGTTGACTCCTTTCGCTCTTTTGGTTCGCTTGGAACGTTTTCAACCGGCTTGGTACTGGCTTAGACAGACCTGATTTCCAACTAGACATGGGAGTGAAACAAAGTCAGAGCAACAACCATGGAACCCGTCTAGCTTACGGAAGACTATGCCGCCAACCAATGTGGCCGTACCCAGAAAAAGTCGTTGGACCAGCGAGACTTTGCCGAGGTTGCCACGCGTGACTAAAGGGAAATCCTTGTTTTCAAAAGAAATGGAGCTCGAACAGCACTTGATGAAAAATCTACTCATCCGCGGGAATGGGAGCAAACCCATTCAAATCGTCAAGGGTTTGATGGGGACCAATAGCCTTTATGGTCTTCTTTCAGCCTCCCAAGGGCAGTCAAGGCCCTATTTTCTTCGGTCTCCCGAAAAGGGTTTAGGTCATATTTTCAGGGAACGAGCTCCGCGGCGCGGGGTTTAGTTAAGTGTCGTGATTTGCAGTTATCTCCTAGTTTTGCATCTTCGTCTAGCCATAGCGGTCTACCTTTGTCTGATATTCTTCAATTACTCTTACTGTTTTTGTGTATCGGGTGTGGAATTTTTTTGGCTTCCCTTCCCGAGCTTAATCAAATACCAGTTCCGGAGCTTATTAGTAATCCAATATGTAATCCCCTCTGGTATCGATGTCGGAGGATTTAGGGGATCCCTCAATGCTGCTACAGGCACTCATGAGTTCGGATTGGGTAGTGTGAAGGAAATAATAGAAGCACCCGTCGAAAGTCGTTCAGTTTTACTGGGGCTTCCGGAGTACAAATCTCCTCATGGAATGGCATTCTTAGTTGGTACGACTGTTCTAGCTGTTCTTTTGACGAGTGCAGCGGCTAACGGCTAAGCATATGGTATAGCATTTCGAGATTGGCTTAGTTATAAGGAATGAGGGAGTCAGTTTATCCTTGTCCCAACAAATCGAAGAATCTAATGGATTCCACTCATACATTTGAGAAAGTTGACAAGGACTGAAGGAGCTAATTGAATCACAAATGCAGTAGTTAGTTTCTTCAATCAGTCGTAGTAAACATCTGCCCTCCCCTTTATCAGTCTTAAGCGAACTCTCTCCCCTTCTTCTGGCATCACAGCCTATTCTATTCTCTATCTCATAAGAGTAACATATTAGGATGGGGTATTTTCCGGGAAGGAAGGGACGGTTAGTCCTTCTCCAATTAGCATCTCGCCTGATCGTCTGCTGAGTGAATAGCAGCAAGTGCTAGTCAGTAATCATTTGATGCGCGGGATCTGTACTGTGACGAGTAAGAAAATAAGGTTGAAGTACTACGGATATCAGAGCTTTAGTTTAAGTGATTCAAATCAGTGAACTGTACTCGTCCAAGCCAGCGGGTAAGGTTCACCAGACCGGGCAGGTGAACGACCAAGGAAAGTAGAGGATTCGGATTCGGATAGGCGAGTCAAGGCGTTTGTGTGAAAACTCTATCTGTCTCAAATAGAGATGGGGAAGGAAGGAAAGCGACTCTTTTCTTTTTCACCAGGAACATCAAAGGCATTCGTCAGACTTGAGCAGTAGGTTTCGCCTCGGTCAGCTGTCTTGATGAAGATTGCTTTCAGCCAAAGAGAATTAATTGACTTCGGGCTCGCACCCTATGTGCTCGATCCGATCAACGAAAATCCATCCTGAAATAACATATATAATAATCGAAATCGTTCAGTACGCTAATCGTCGAAAGTTTCCATTTTCGATTGAGAAAGCGGCGGGCCCAGTGAGCTCTCCAATAGTGCACCGAAACGGGGCCGGAGAGACGGTAAACCTTAGATCGGCTAAGATCGAATTGAACTGTCTTTGATTGAGCGAATCCTGCCCGATTTGGATTTCCGTCCCCGCGGGATCAATTGACTTTAATCGAGTATCCAGCGTCGTAGCGCGTCTCAATTGACTTTAATCGAGTATCCAGCGTCGTAGCGCGTCTCTTTATATAGAGTCGTTCCTTCCAGAGGCATAGGAGTGGGATATTTCGACGTTAGTGAGGTGAAACTCTGGTCTGGACGGACCTTGATAGTTTTAGTCATTGATTTAATGGAAAGTACGGTACTAGTTCAGTGATAGTGCTGGAAAACTCAGATGCGTAACACATGGGCTGGAAAGTGTCTCCTTTCTGTTCTTTACATGACAGTTGACCGACTCAACCCATCATTTCTACCGGAAAATCTGCCTACATATCATACCTTTGAAGCTGGAGCTGAGCGAGGATCGAATCGGATTTTCTGAGACTCGAAACAACTCGGCACTCGCATTGGTGAAATAACGTCTAATAGATAGACCTGGAAATCTATGCTTTCTGACTCCTCACTTCCGGCTCTTTCACTCTTTCTTCGCGCCTCCCCTTTTTTCTTTGATTCACAAGCTGGAATTGAACCAGCATCTCCGGTGGCTTTCCCGGCGCACTTCCCTTTATTTCTTGTTATTGTGAAAGCCAGTTCCTCGTGATAGTACATGTGGGATTTGGTTATCGAGGTATGATTGTGGGAACGAGTAAAAGGTTCGCTACTAGGAAAAAAGGATTCAATCCAGTCCCAAGCGTACCTGGGGCTACCCTGTTTACCGGATCCTTAGAGGTCTGCCCGTCCGGCGTCGGTACCTCACCTTTTTTCATTAGGGCGGCACCCTGGTTTTCTGAGTGCCACCCGTTACACTAAAAAAAAGAAAGTCTTATGGTACGTCGTCCACAGGGTTTGGGAAGTGCCTTTGCTCCCGTTCCCAATCGTTGACCCTGACAGTGAACTCGTAGACGAGGCTTTGACCTGAATTTCACAGGGAATCCCGGTTGTTTGAAACGTAATCGAGATAGGCATTAATTTGAATCCGTTTCTGAGGGGAAGCTCCTTCTAGCCTAATATCCTCTTTGATCTTTTTCAGAACGTCAGAGCGCAGCTTTCGATGACCACGTAAAACGAGTTTCATTTTTGTTATTAATTCCTCTATAGTTGGTGCTTCCGGTTCCCTTTCCCCGGCGGGTTGACCAGGAGCCCCCCCTCCTTGCGGCAGGTGCCCCGGGGTTCGGTCGGTGGATGGTTCGGGGGCGGAATCTCCTTCGTTCTCTGATGATAAGTTCAGATACTGCCGCCAATTCGCAGAGCTTGAAGATGTGACTTCTCTGTCACACTCTGCCCCCGCCGAATTCTCCCCAGTAGGTAAGACCGCACTCCCCGCGTCTTGGCTACTTAGAACGGCCCTTACGCAAGAAACAAGAGCCAAGGTTATAGTCCCGGAGAAGCCCAACTTACATAATCCAAAGGAGAGGGCTTGCGCCCCTAGAGATAAAGTGACCTTGCACAATAGTGCATGAAAAAGGTCAGTCGACCCCAGTATCAGACAAACACAGTATAAGACAGCGACCAAGGTCAAATAAATTAGGAACGAATAGAGAGATTTTCGGAAGCGACGAAGATGAGGAGATAACGGGTGCATGATATTTAGTTGAATTTCTCTTTCGCTCCTTTGTTCGCGGAGCGGCATACCAGAAAAAAGAAAGGGTACCAATGAAGCCGACCATTAATGACTAGTTCGAACACCAGGAGCGGTCTGATCCCTTATTTGATCAGACAGACTGCTCTTAGAAAGATGAAAGAAAAGCCAACTCTCCAAATTGTTGACCAACGGAAAGCATGGGAGAAAAAAAGATGCACAAACGAAACTGGAAACAACGAATTTCTCAGGAGCAATAGCAACTACCTAGACCGACCAGCTATAATAATTCCATTACCACCTTTTTTTGATACGCAATTCCTCGATCCAATCTCGCACTTGGTCGTAGATAAAGTTGTAACCGAAGTAGACCAAGAAGGGAGTGGAATGATGATGACCGGGCACTCTCTTGGATCTCATGGTTTGGAGCAAGCGGAGTTTTCCTTTCACTTGGTACGAGACACCGTACGCTACACAGAAGAACACAAGATTTGTGAATGAATTTCACATCTCATATGACATCTGTACCAACAGACTTCTTCGGACACCTGTAAGGTAAGTAGCTACTCCAGCTGATCTAACTCCAGATGATCCAGCTTATTTTAAGGATAGGTTAGCCCCTTCTCCTTCAGGGGATGCAGCAAGACTACGTTCTCATCGGAGTTCCACCGCTAAAGCCCTCAATCCACTCTAAGAAAAAGGCAAGTACAGCTACTCGACTTTAGAGTCGATCCAGCTTTCGCCGCTAAAGCCCTGCTGAATATAGCGTAGGGCGTTTGCATCTTTCTTAAAGTTCTCCTTGTATTGCTTTTAATGTACTGCTCCTGTCAAAGAAGACGTCTGCGATGGTTCTTCATAGCCCTCTTCAATCACATCCCACAGGTCTTGAAAAAGAAAGAAGGTTTGCATCTGACTGCTCCAATAGTCATAGTGCTCTCCATCAAAGATTGGAACGTCGACTTGGAGAATATTGGAACATATTATTAGTAAATGAAGTTGACGCCATCTTGTCTGAAAGAATTGTAGCTTGCAAAGTTGGCTCTGATAACGTGGAAATCACTACCTAATAGAGATGTAGATGATAAACTAAGACGTATGTCTGTGTTTACCTCTATGACCTATGAACTAGCGTCATTCTCCTTGCTTAATCAATTGGAGAACTCTCTAGAAGGTATATTTTCATCCTCTGTTTTGTGGGCGGAGCTAATCCGCTATGCTTTTGATCCACAAAACACGAGCTTTGCCAATAAGGACCTAGATAGGTTTGAGCGGACTATTGGTCAGTATCTGGCCAGTATCCCCCCAGCCTTCGAAGGTTTTCCTTTGAGGTTTGGCCGTTTGGCTTGTTCAGTCGAAGGGGGTGGTAAACGAAGAATCTTTGCCATAGGCAATTATGTCAAGCAGCGGTTGTTGAAACCCTACCATGATTGGGCGATGGAATTGCTTCGTCGCTTACCCATGGATGGCACTTTCAATCAACTTCGTCCATTGCGGGCACTTAGAGGGAAGCTAGATGTATATAGTTTTGACTTGAAGTCAGCTACCGATAGGTGGCCCTTAGTTGTCATCTATCATATGATGATGATGTTCTTTGGACCAACCTTGGCATCTGCTGTTGTGAATGCGGCGCTTGGGTACAACACCTTTACTATTGAACCTTCCACTTTCGACAGTTCAGAAAGTATCCAGTGTGTGCTTTCGCTGTGGCCAAGCCTTAGGATATTACTCCTCTTGGCCTCTGTTTGCCCTATCACATCATTTTGTGGTATGGTTAGCGGCGGAACGGGTTTACCCCGGCGAGTCTTTCAAGGCCTATGCTATCCTTGGTGACGATGTTGTCATTGCGGATGGTAGGGTTGCGAGAGAGTACTCCCTCCTTCTTAAGGATCTGGACGTAGACATTTCATTGCCGAAATCCTTGATCTCTAATAAGGGGGCTCTCGAGTTCGCGAAGCGCTTCATAGTTAAGGCGTGTAGTGTGGATGTATCACCTATATCCATGCGCGCGCTCCTCTGCTGTCGCACTACCTTTGGTATCCTTCAGCTTCGAGACCTGTATGGGATTGAAAACCCCTGCACTTTATTGAGGTTGGCGGGAGCTGGGTATCGTGTTCTTGGGAAGGCATATCATTCTCGTTCATCAAAATGGGAACGGATATGGGTTGCTCACTCAAAACCTCACCGAGGTGGCTTTGCTTCCTTTGGAATATTGGTTAGGGAGAGGATCACCCCTTAATCCATATCTGAAGGCGTCTGTGGTTCACTTCTTAAGGAAGGAGCTCAAACCAAGGGATTTGAAAATCACCCCTGATGAGCTTCTCTTTGATGGTGCTATAGAAATACAAGAGAGAACTCTCCTCCGTAATTGGATGGAAAAGTGGCTCAAAGTGCTTTTATGGTACTGGTCGGTGGCTATGTCTGATGATCCCTCAATCCAAGATCTCCTCGATGGGCCTGTCGTAGAACAGTCCTGGAAGCGAAGCAATTCAAATACAGAATGAAAACGCTTCGGTCTTCTTTGGAAAGTATACGATATGGTTTCTCAGAGAGGACTCACTTGGAGGCCAGGAATACTGCCTTCTTGTGAGATTCGATTTCATCGTTGGATCTTGGGTGGATACTCCGGTAATGATTTTATGATGGCTCCAGTAGAGTTGCAAACTACTGGATCGCGAGACCCAGGCCTATAAGAAAGTTGGCTCTGATACCACTGTTGAATTTTTGATGATTGGGCCCGTTTTGGGCTCATTTTGTTGGGTTGAGTGTTGGATAGTTTGAGTTCATTTTTTGTTGTTGGGCTCCCATCCAAAAAGGCTCAGCCTGTTTGGTGGGGATGGCCCTTTACTTATAATATAAACCCATCTTCTTTCTCTTTTGTTTCCGATGTGGGATTTCTTCCCAACAGATTTTTGATCTCAGTCCACCCATAAAGTTGTGGCACATGAATGCCAAGTAGATTAGTCGGTTTCCGGCTGGCTTACGTCCTAGCCGTAGGGCTTCGACTCCGACAGCCTCTTCTTCGTAAGAAAGCCGGGGCAAGGGCTTGAGCGTTCTTAGAGGAGGCGATCTTTAGGCATGCACCGGCTCCGAAATTGCGTCCGGTGCCTTTCCCCTTTTGATTTCATCGAGAGGGGGCTTGAAGGACTCTGCAAATAAAGGTCAGGCAACCACTTAGGTTGTGTTGGCTTCAATCCAATAAGCGAGGCCTCGCTATGAGAACTGACGAGCGTTTAGCCCTATCCAAAGATTTTGTCGAATATGACAAGTGCTGCCTTGCCTGCTCGATTCAAAGGACTAGGATGGAAGGGAGAAAAACCTAGAAGCTTTCTTGGATTGAGAAGGCTCGGATGAAAGATCCGAGGCTAAGGCCAGGCGAGTAGCAAACGGAGATAAGTTTAGTCACACTGATGGGAGAGCGAAAGTGGGAGTCCTCTCTCACTTTTTCAATAATGCCCAGGGCCAAGCACTTACTGGCTAGCGGACAAGCACTTACTGGCTAGCGGACAAGCAGGTTCTGAAAGACCTCCACAGTCTTTCTTTGTTTCGGGTTCGATTTCTTATGCAGTTAGGAGTGGGGCGTGCTAGCAGGAAGTCCGGTTATGAACATATATAAATCTTTCGACAAAACCTTTCTTCCATCTTTAGGCACATAGACCGCGCATTTGTCCCCCCTATCGCCTCTGGGTGGCACCACGATTCCCGTAATCCTCAATGAGGTACCTCATCTCATTGAGGAGGCTCAGCGTGTACTGGCAAGTTATCAATCCGTTTTGTAAGTCCACAAGACCCTTTCTTGTGTTTATAGAAGCAGCTGTCCCTGGAATCCACTTCATATTCAGATCAAGATCTATAGACGTTCAACTGATCCCTCTGAACTCATTCGCTTGAATTTGCCGCTGTAGTCTGTACCCATAGGTACGAGAGCAACCACTCCCGACGCTAGGCCGAGAGATCGGTGGACCATTAAGAGACTAGCCATGCAGTTCGTAATCTGTGGGGATAGAAAGGTCAACCAACAACAGAATGTTGAAATGTCTAGATGAAAGGGAGGCCAAAGAGATGATCATCCAGGTGCATGAAGGAGTCTGAGGTCCACACATGAATGGGCACAGGCTTGCCAAAAAAAGACTTCGCCTAGGATATTACTCTTGTACGATGGAGAGGGAAGCTTGTCTTGCTTTGTTCAGAGATGCCACAAAAGTGCATGCGAATTTGATCCACGCGCCGCCGACGGAGCTTCATAACCAAACCACACCATGGCCCTTTGCTGTATATTGCCTAGATATCATTGGAAGGTTAACCCGAAGGCAGCCAATTGGACATGAATACATCTTGGTGTATATCGATTCTTTCACAAAGTGGGATAAAAACCTCCTACACCACGATCACAGGGGCACACGTCATAATCTTTCTGAAGAAGCAGCTTCACATTCATAAGCTTAGGTCTGGAAGAGCCTGTTGTCCAAGCTATAACGCACACCTGCCCTAAAGCTGTAAGCGGGGTTTAGTCAAGTAAAGCAGAAGGCGACAGAAAGACAGAAGCGGAAGAGGCATATTTAGACAACCAACGTCAGCTACGAGTTCGCACCCCAACCAACAGCTGCCTTTGCTAACCTTGCCTGACCTAAACTAACGCACTCAGAAGGTCACATCTGTCTGGCTGCTAAAGGAAGAGCTGTAAGACAAGAACTGCTAGCTACCGGTTGTCTGTTCTGAATATGCCACTGGTTTGTCTTCCTTTTTGGTTATTGTTCTTATAGAGATTTTTTTCGATGATCGAGATTTCTCATAAGAGAAGATTTTGATGGTTTTCTCGGTTTCGAATAGTATATGAGCGGAGCGAGAGCGACTAGAGTTTACTTCAGGAATAGAGGTTTTTGATGTAGTTGCGCACGTTTTTCCTTTTTTCATCGAGATTGGGTCGGTGTTCATTCAGTACCGCATTTCTGAAATCCCTCGAAAATCATGCGCATTGCATGCCATTCTCCCATCAGACTTTAGTTGGAAAAACCAAGGTTTTCACCCCCGTTGTCTCCTTGATCTTTTCGGGAGCAGAGCAGTCACAGAATGGAAATGGAAATCATGGAAGAGTCATTCAGGAGATTCGAAAAATATATATATCATCCAGATCAGGAACGGGTGAGCTACGTTTATAATGACCTTGAAAAAACTCTGCCTCGTCTAAGATTTCTTATTATCAAAAATCTAACGAGAGAGCAAAGAAACAGTCCATTTTTTCAGGAAATACTAAGTGAGAAAATGGACTATCTTCC
>UESW01004710.1:495000-497500 GCA_900491605.1 Calamus simplicifolius | reverse complement strand
ATCATAACATGAGTGATTCGGCAGATTATTTTCCTATATATCCACTCATGTGGTACTTCATCATACGATTCATATAAGATTCATCTGTCTAGATATCATCATATACATCTAGAAAGCCGTATGCTTGTACAGTTTGTTTGGGAAGGGGTTTTTATTGATCAAAAATCAGAATCTACTTAACTATATGCCCTATGGCACGGCCATACATAACATAGAAATCACACTTTGAAAGGGTGGACAATTTGCTAGAGCAGCAGGTGCTGTAGCGAAACTGATTGCAAAAGAGGGTAAATCGGCCACATTAAGATTACCATCTGGGGAGGTCCGTTTTATATCCAAAAACCGCTTTGCAACAGTCAGACAAGTGGGTAATGTTGGGGTGAACCAAAAAAGTGTGGGTAGAGCCGGATCTAAGTGTTGGCTAGGTAAGCGTCCTGTAGTAAGAGGAGTAGTTATGAACCCTGTAGACCATCCCCATGGGGGCGGTGAAGGGAGAGCCCCAATTGGTAGAAAAAAACCCAAAAGCCCTTGGGGTTCTCCTGCGCTTGGAATAAGAAGTAGGAAAAGGAATCCTTTTTTTTTGAGTATTTTTCTTCGTCGCCGTAAATAGGAATATTTCAAATCGAATTATTTGAATGGAATTTGAAATAATGTTTTGGGCGAACGACGGGAATTGAACCCGCGCGTGGTGGATTCACAATCCACTGCCTTGATCCACTTGGCTACATCCGCCCCTTATCTAGCTAAAGGATTTTCTCTTTTTTCCATTCATCATTATTGTATTTATTCTGACCGTAATACTTAGATCGAGATATTGGACATAGAATGCCAATCTTTAAAATGTCAAAAAAAAGGAGTAATCAGCTTATTTGCGACACGTTCACTAAAAAAAAATCCTTTTGTAGCTAATCATTTTTCGGGATAAATGGAAAAACTCCACATGAGGGAGGAGAAAGAAATAATAGTAACTTGGTCTCGGGCATCTACCATTATACCCACAATGATTGGCCATACAATCGCTATTCATAATGGAAAGGAACATTTACCTATTTATATAGAATATCCTATGGTAGGTCACAAATTGGGAGAATTCGCGCCTACTCTGACTTTCGCGAGACATGCAAGAAACGAAAATCCATAAATCTCGTAGTAAAGTTCATCTTTACAAAAGTTCAAAAGTGCATTTTTGATATAAATTTCCTAAAATCAGTGCTTTTCATTCATTGGTGGGGGATAACCTTATGATAAAGAACTCGAGTTTGGGTAGAGAAGTCAAAGTTTTAGCTCAACATATATGTATGTCTGTTTTCAAAGCGCGAAGAGTAATTGATCAGATTCGCGGGCGTTCCTATGAGGAAAGACTTTTTATACTGGAACTCATGCCTTATCGAGCTGAATATCCCATTTTTGCATTTTTGGATTCTGCAGCAGCAAATGCTAGTAATAATATGGGTTTGAACGAAGCTGATTCATTCATTAGTAAGGCCGAAGTCAATAGGAGTGCTATTGTGAAAAAGTTAAGACCTCGGGCTCGAGGACGTAGTTATCCGATAAAAAGACCCACTTGTCATATAAAAAGATTATTTAAGGAAAAATCGAAAGAATTTGTAGACTAAGATTTATCATCATATTACGAACAATAAAATATGGATGGAAATTCCATATAATAGACAGAAATTGGAAAACCAAAATCCACTTTGTTTCAGACTTGGTACAACCCAAAGTCATCATTCCTTTTTTTTGGTTCGCACAACCCAAAAATTTTGGCGTGGGTCTACAGGAAGAAAAAAAAATCAGGAATTGTATCAAGAACTATGTAAAAAAAAAAAAAGAGAATATCCTCGGGTTTCGAAGGAATTTTGCGTATAGTAATTCATAAAAGAATCGATTTGATCCAGGTCATAATCGATATTGGATTCAATCCATTTTGAATAGAGGGCCGAACACGAGGAATCGAAGAATTACAGATGAATGTCAAAAAATCGTTTCATTCTGTGAACCGGAGACTCAACATTGCTATCACAAGAGTTGAAAAACCTTATGGACAACCTAATATGATAGCAGAATATATAGCTTTACAATTGAAAAATCGAGTTTCGTTTCGAAAGGCAATGAAAAAAGCTATTGAATTAACTGAACAAAGGGATACAAAAGGAATTCAAGTGCAAATCGCAGGGCGTATCGACGGAAAAGAAATTGCACATGTCGAATGGATCAGAGAGGGTAGGGTTCCCCTACAAACAATTCGCGCTAAAATTGATCATTGTTCCTATACAATTCGAACTATCTATGGAGTATTAGGCATCCAAATTTGGATATTTGTAGACGAGGAATAATGGACCTTTATTTGTCTTGCCATTCTGTCTAGTGATAGAACACAAAATGAAAAACTGTATCATTTTCCGAAAAATCAAACAAAAATGAGCAATTCTCATTCTATAAGGTTGAATCAAAATTCGATTGACCATTTGGTATAATTGCTATGCTTAGTGTGTGACTC
>UESW01004710.1:477500-490000 GCA_900491605.1 Calamus simplicifolius | reverse complement strand
TCTATTCTTCCATGAGTTCCTTCTCTTCTTCAATTGTGATGCACTGGAATGATTTTCAGAGGGCATTTCGAGGACTGTGGTTTATGGTTTCTGGCTGGTCAAGTCTCTGAATCACAGGAGTTTCCTATATTTTTTGGTCTTAGCGCTTCCTTCTACTCTATCTTTCCCATTGGCGGGACTGAGACGAGACGAAGATTTTGCTTGCTCCAAAAGGAACAACCCTTTTCTTCCATCTGACTTTCTTTGTCCAGCAGACCAGGGATTTCTCGATTCAATGGAACTTTCTCTCTGGAGAGACTGCACCCTCGCAAACTGGGGCTGAAAGACCCGGGACTGAGGACCTCGCTGACCCAGTCGCTGATCCAGTAAAGTAAAGCCTTGATTTTGGTCCCCCTTTTCGAGGAATTCGGGGCATTGTCGCTAACTATAAAGGGTCAAAAAGCAAGATTATTTAAACTTTGAGTATGGATGGACTGACCTTACTTGTCCTACCTTAGCTGACCTCGACTCCAATAGATCTCTGGTCGAAGAAGGACTTTCTTTTTCGAGTACTTCTTTTTTCCTTCGTGGCGGGACCGAACTCCTTACCTTTTTAAAGAACCCATATTTTCTTACTTGACTCCCCCCTCTCGAGGAAAGCCCTTGTCTGTTTTCGCTTTCTATTCGTAATAGGAGGAAGATTGACGAACTCTCATGACAAACTGGTGAAAGCCAGTCGGCTGAATTCCTCCCTCCTTCAGTGCGAGAAAAAGCGTTTAGGTTTGACCGATGACTGATAGCGTGAGCAAAATCAAAAAGAAAAAGAAATGAATCCGTTCATAAACTATGTTTTTTCGACTTCTTCTACCACTCCGAAATCCGATAACTGCTTGTTGATCGAGTCAATCGGGGATGATTTTTTTTGAGCCTCACTTGTCGGCGAAATCTCAGATTATGGCCTTCCTTAATAAATGAATGCAATTTCTTCCCTTACCGAGACCAATCCACTGGCTATGGCTTGTTGACTGGCTCTTGCTCGCTCACTTCAAGGAAAGGATCTCGGTTGGCTGCGCAGAACTTCTTCCTTGTCGCGTAGAAGGATCTTTGACTCACACTCTCATGAGAAACTCATAATCGGCAAAAGTCCGTCTGTTCCGGCTCTTCAGTCGATCTTTGAGGGTCACTCAAAGCTTGATTGAAGAGAGATAGGCACAGAAGCAGCAGCTTGTTGAGCTTCTTCTTCGGAAAGAGACCGTAGGAGGATGACAAGAGATCTCCTGGAGAGGTCAAAGTGAAAGGAGAAGGTGTCCTTGAAGAAGGCATAGAGAGGGAAAGAGCTAGCCTTCGTATCAAGAAGCAAAGGGAAAGAACTCGCCTTCGTCAGAGGAAGGGAGTGGGTGGCTCTTCCAATGAGAATCTTTCTTTATGGAGGTTCATCGGGAGAGAAAGGATTTCTACTGACTTTGTGTGGCACCCCCTTATCCTTGATACTCAACCAGATAGAGCCGGGGATCTTCTTGAAAATTCGAAGATCTAGTCTTATAGCCTTTTTCCAATGAAGGACTGAAGCCACCTGACTCCTCTTCAACCCGAAGCGAGAAAGAGAATTTGCCTAAGCAGGCTGTCTTTCTTGAACTGATCTTGCCAACCCTGCTTGATGATTCCCATCATCTTCAGATCAGAAAGGGGATCTCGGATGGCATGAAACCCCCTCTTTTACAAGGGAAAATCAGATTGCTGGGCAAGAGCCCTTACACAAATATAGGAATGTGAAGGATTGGCAAACTACTTGAATCGACCAAGGAAGCTCTTCTTTTCAGACTACGTGACTGACTCCTCAAACCACCTTTCTCCTTAGCCTCTGGTCGGCTTAGAAACTTTGCTTCAATTGGCTTCCCTTTCATCATAGTCTTCATGACACCCAGGATCTATCAAAGGTGCCTTTTTTAGTTCAAATACCGTTCGCGCTATCCAACCAAATTCGACACATCGAAATAGACAGGTGATCCTGCACGCCTAACCTCACATTCAGGCACTGTCTACGCATGAGTTAGATGTGTTCATCAATGCACATAAGATAAGAGATATGGGGCTATTATCCCATCGAAGGCTTTCGGGTTGATATTGTATTGGGCAGGACTGTGTATGTGTATTGGCTTCGAAACTAGACATAAGAGCCAGCTGTGCACCTCCTCGCTTCCGGTTCAAAGAACTCCGGATTGCAAAAGTGGAAGAGGGCAGATGCTATATCGCATCGGCTTTGATGTCCCGAATGTTCTCTTTAATAAGGTCGCCTTGACCGGGCTCTTCACCGTAGAACCTTTACCCGTTCAACTGGAGCACAGCTATACTTGAATCGCTTTCACTAGAACCAGAGTCATAGGGGCACTTTGACTTTTGCCTTCATTAAGTCCTATGTTTTTTCGTGGAGCGCAGAATTTGCCTTAATCGGCGAGAGTATATACAATCTATGCCACTGGCAAGAGCATGATTTCGGGCTTAATACTGTAGTCTTTAACTCTTCAATTGGTCATTGGCTCTACCTCCAGCCCCTTCATATTCCGTATCCTGCTGCTTCTTTGCTTGCTTTTCTCGATCAAGCATTCCTGTGCTTAGCAAAGAGGTAGTAGCATTTGGGGTGGAAAGAATTTCATTTTCCGGATAAGCCGGCACAGCTCTTGCTTGCTGTCTGTATGTGGTAGGGCCTGGTCAACTGCCCGGCCACCTCTTTAGCTCATCTCTTGTCAACGCTAGCACTTTTTCATAAATGATGCCATTCCCGACTCGCGAAGTGAAGCTCAATCTCTATTCATTAGTTCAGCGCTAAGATGTAGAACTGGATCGTATATGGGTCAAGAGATCTTCAATCTGGAATTCTCTTTTTGATATTGCAATCCTTCTTAGTGAGAAATCACTCTAAAGACTATGTAGGGGAATGCACTATGGGGACTCAATAAAATAATTGATTTGAGACTTTGGAAATGAAACTTCCATTCAACTATAGTCGAGAGGAAATAAGTCTCAGCAGGCACTAAAGGGGAAGCTTAGAGACGGAATGAAAATATAAGAATAGAGGAGTACGTGGGGGGTGAAGTAAACATAACTCTAGCAATATAGACCGGGCCTGCTTCCCATTCATTCTTTTATAAGGATGCTCTTCGGCTGGTCAATAGGGCACATCGCTTTCGCTTCTGTAATAGAGGCGCTGTAATAGGCGCGCTTGGCTAACGAATCAAAACCTTGGTCCGCTTTCATTGGTCTAGTCCGGTCATTGCTTATCTCTTTCTTCTCTATCGGTGAATTGGGGGAAAGAGTGCACCAATAAGGGGAGGTGAAAAAGCAAGAAATAGGGAAGTAGAGTAGTTGGCACACGCTGGTCAATCCAGTACGTACGTCGCTTTCGTTCTTTCCATTCAATATGTCCTCTCCTCCGGTAATACGTCCTCCAGCCCTTCCTGCTCATCTGGAAACTCTCGCAAAGTCTCATCCCGCTTGGATAGCGAAGTAAGCAATCAAAGGGCTGACATTAGCGAGCGCTCATAGCGTCCTTGCTTTCTCGATATCAGTAATTAAGGATCTATCCTCCTTCTGGTAGGTGCAAGCAAAAAAAAGGAATATCATTTCAATAATATCATTCCAATCAGTAAAGGAATAGTTCTTCCCTTAATGATATATCGAAATATCGATTTTTTCATTCGACGGTTATGGAAGTTTAGTAAAGTCTTCTGTCAAGGTAGCATTTGCCTTCCCGGGAATCAATCCCTTTTGGAATCGGGTAAGGCTCCACTATCAACTGGCAAGGATCCAGGTCCAATAGCGCTTCCTGTCTTTTCGACAAATCTCCCCCGTAGCAGCAGCGGCACTCGAGTTATTAGTGCCAGGTGCAATAAGTACGCCATTTCCAAGCTTCCTTGTGAAGCGTGCGTCTGAACTTGTCTGAATTGAAGGCATCTCAATTACTACCTAAGGCCTCTCCGACCTTGGTTTACGTCTGATTCCATTCTCCCTTGCTTGAGCTTTCTTCTTTCCTCCGCTTTTGTCTACTTCCTTCTTTCCATCCTGTGTAATTATCGCCCATCTTCCTGATCTTCCTGGTCCAGAAAAAAACCTGTGGAATAAGTTTCGTTGATTTTCTTTCTATAAAGCTTGTTCAGTCCCTCTAATAGAGTGATTACTAGTGAAAAATGCAAAAAGCAAGAATTTGCTTTCTTTTGGGCCTGATCTGCCCATTCCTGCTTTTCTCGAATCTCGTCATTGGGAGTGGCAACTCTCTCAATCAACTTGGAGCTCTCCCTTGCTTCCTTCTTTGTTCCGGTAATCTATTTAAGTAGTTATTAAAGTACTGGTAGCCTCTAGCCTTGAGTTCTCGTCTATCTATCTTTATAGGTCATCCCTTGCAATTCAATTGGGACAAGGGTCTCAGACTCTTCTTTCTTCTGATCTGTCAGCAAGGCTCGCACTTCTTTCTTTGGTCATCTGTCCGCGAATTTGTTGGAAAGGCTCTTTCTCTTTGCTGTCTCAATCGGTCCACGAGTACCCTCTCTTGCTTACTTGTTTACAAAGAAAATCGTCGATTTTCGAAAGTTTTCGACTCCATTCATTGGTATGCGCGAATCCCATCCTTGGTCAATCCACTCCTGCCTTGCCAAGTGCTCAATCAGTAAGACGACAAGCTTCTTGACTTGAAAGAAAACTTCCTTTTCCCTCTAAGCTCTCTCCTTCCTTTGTTTAGTTAAAAAGAATATGCCAGTTCTCTCATTGAGAGGTACTAGGGTCCAGTTACAAGTCTTGATAAGAGGGCTTAAAAGCACCTAGCGTTCGAAGTCTCTCTATGTCCTTAAGCGACAGCCCTTCGTCAATCGAGAAGATAGGGGCCCCGCCAGTAAGAACTCTCGATAAGGCGCCAACATTTCCGTGCTCAGTATCCAATTTCAATGCGCTATCATTACCTTAATGCAATTCCGTATTAGAGTCTTCCGTGAAGGAATGAATTCGACGATTATGGAGGGGCATTTTTGCTAAAACTAAGCTCATCCAATAAAACGGAAAGTTCCTAGAGAATAGGTCTACCAGTTTAGGTTACTAAGTCATGTAAAGTTCTCCCAATAATACGCCCCTCTAGGCTGTTTTCTTCCTATCACATTTCCTGAAAAAGAGCACTTAAAGGGAGTGCTTGGTGAATCCAAACGCTTGCGAGAAGCGTCTGTTCCGCTTTATCCTTTAACGAATTTGATGTAATACCAAATTGATCCACAGGTATTTCTACGCGCGCTCTTTCGTTCATTAGCTAGGGCTTTGCGCGCTCATGTCCCTCTCTTCTCTCGAGCTAATGCCTATCTAGCTAGCTGTGCTGTTTGCTTCTCCCCTCTCACTTCTGACTTCCCAATCTCCATTCCTCGTTCAAAAGCCGCTGATTATTATACATCGTTTGCTCAATTCCATTTCCCTTTCTCGTTATAAAGAGAGAAAGTGATTTGGCATACCTGCATGGATTAGATGTCCAGATAAACCCCCCGACCTGGGAAGTTTTTCGACCTCACTCACTTGATCAGCAGATGGGAAGCTTGAAAAAGCGGATTAGAGCTCCTTCTTCCGTAAAATCAAGCAAAACGGCTGCTGCAACTACAGGTGAAAGTGGCACGAGTCTTGTATGATGGAGAAAAAATGACCATAATCAAAAGGTAGAAAGCTACGGTTGAGTAGTGAGGTGGGGAAGTTCTTCCATTCCAAATCAGAATAGAAATCAGAACCCTGTCCCACGAGTGGAGGGAGGTTTTAGTCATCAATAGATACGAGATAGGTTCCAAATAAATTAATAGGAAAGGTACGGGCTACTTTATCTCTCGGGGTGGACCAGAAAAAAAAGATAGACCAAATTCCATGGAGGATGGGGAGTATGGCTGAGATTCAAAATCTTAAGAGATTGAAAGAGTATAGGGGATATATTCTACATCTTAATAGCCCCGTGCAGGAATATGTATATAATGGGACCGAAGTCGGCTCAGCCGGAGATCATGCGCCCGACAGAAGAAAAACGTAAGCCTTCTTGTAGAATATATAGGAGCTACCCGAAAAGGACCTCCATTTGGACCCTTTTTGAACCACTCATGGGACCACGTGAACGCGGGTTTTCCTGGTTTATCCTGACGAGACAAGGCTCCTGCATCGAATATGGGTAGAGGGTGGGGCAATTCGAGTAATGGCAAAAAGCTAGCCCTAAAAGCTAGGGTGGAGGGTGAGGAAGGATAGAAAGGTAGTTTCCTCCAGCAAGGGAGATGACTTCTTCCTTTCCCTTTGAAAAGCAAATAACAAGCGCTTTTCTTCTCAAGCAAGCTCTTAGAGTACTCGTAAAGACCTGAAAACAACGTTTTTCTTATTGAGAAAGAGATTTCTAGACCTCGCCTCGATGTTGGAGCTAGGGCTGGCCTCTCCGGCCTACGGTGGGGTTAGGATGAGTGGATAAATCAACCAGCAAGATCTTTCTAGGCTTAAGCATTCAAACAAAGGAATAAGGCGCATTGAGCAAAGTCACCGCGGGTTTTGCTCTATCCTATGAAAGGAAGGGCCGGCCTGGGCCTTTCCAACCTGCCGTGTTTGCTTGTCTTAAGTAGTACTCCCAGTGTAAGGCAAATGGCACGGCATACCCTCACCAATGTGAATGAGCGGCGGACACCACCACATCTTAACCTGTCTCCGCTTCACAAAGAAGGAGAACCCATTCTAGATGATATTTTGTTCCGGAAGTAGTTACTCTGGGGTAACGATTTTAGTAAACCTAGGCTTTCAGCAGACACATCTACATCCGAATCCGAAGAAGAACCGGTGGAGAATCCGCGACTGGAGAAGAATGCCTTGTCCCCTGTGGGTGGTGGCCAGGCGAAAGGACCGACCCGGGAGCGCGGTTTCGTAACCAAGAACGGTGGGCGGGGAAGATAGGAAAAGGCCCCCACACGTCTATAACTGCCTACCGCTACATACGTCTTCTTTACTGCTCGGTCTAGCGAACTTAGACCCGAGAATGTCTGGGAGAAAGCACTTCCTAACAGAGCAGTCTAATTGTTGTATTCGGCGGTAGGACTGTGATAACAACCTTCTCTTCGACCTGCCTAGAGGCGAGATCAGATCACCTCATCAACTCAAATAAAAGTGACGAAAACCGGCATTCTACTAGTAGTAGTAGGAAAAGGCGCTTTCTTAGGCAACCCCGCTTTCAAAGGAGACCAGCAATTTCTGCTTATTAGATCCAGAACCCTCCCTGGCGGTAAGAAGTTCCATGTGTGTGTGCACGAGCCAATTCAAGCTTGTCTTTCCAAGACATGAAAACCGCTGGCTTGTGTGCGGTTAGAATCTTCAAAAGTGGAGTCATTCCTTGTCCCTATTCCTAGTAGTGCCTCTGGACGCCAGCCTTCCTTCTAGTAGAAAGGCGTTCACTTCTATACTTTCAGATTCCCTGAATTCCACTCAAGGACACCTGTAACAAAAAACAATAGGGTGGGGGTTTTTAGACAAAAAAAGAATGGGATGACTAGTGCTGGTTCATTCTATTAACAAATTATATATGCTTTTTTCTGATCTAAAGCAGATGGATTGAATCGCACGAGGTTCGGGAAAAGGTCTTGTACCATTTAAATATTGTCCATGTAGTAGTCTTATGCGTTGGACCGGGTCTCCTTTTGTCTGATTGCGGCGATGAAATGGTAAAGAGATGTCGAAATGGTGAGAAAGCTCACAATCCAGAAGTTTGCCCGCTCGGAGATGGTGAACTATCGTTAGTACAGTTGCTAATACTTTCGTCGCTTTGGCAGCTTCCTGCCCGGCTCACTAGTCAGACCCCCGAAGGGATATGTGCGTCTTGTCCGGATGGGTAAGTTAGAGCTTTTATGAATTGAGTCTTGGTCTCTGGGCTCCGAGTACTATGTGCTATGGTATTTGCTCAACAATCCAGTTCTAGAACCTCCTTTCTGCCCCCATTTCTCCGGGGCGGCTCGGCGAAGATTCTTATTGAACCATCGGAGCCACTTCTTTCATCGGTATAACCATAGATAGATCTATGCATAGCGAAGTTGAGCCGCCCACTCCCGCCAAACCCTCTCACCAACTTCAGCCCGCTTCAATAAATTATCCTCTTTCTCCCGCCCTTAGGAGAACTGCTGCTCCGATCGAGTGTCATAGGACATGATTCTTAGCCAGCCTTCCACCGCCCCGAGAGGGCGCCGGGTAGACCAATCCAATGAATGGTCCAGCAGAAAGGTTGGGGTATGGGACGCGGAAGCATAGGGAGTGATAGCAGCAATTGATGTCGTTTGTGGATATGCTGGAATGCGAATGTTATGCAGGTGACCAAAATCCGGGAGAACTCCCAATTGTTCCACTGAAAGTGCACCCTCTTGGATAAACTCCCTAAGCTTCTTTGTCACAGGAATCTATGCAGATAATAGCGGAGAAGGGTTCTTTGGAATGATCTTTTGGACATTGCCATGGAGTCAATGGCCCTTGGATTGTCCTTGGCGACCTAATTTCCACCAGGAGAAGGTATTGAATTGGCTAAGGCCAGGGGAAGGAGGGAGAGCCAAGCCAGCACACCGGGCGAGGAATCCCTTACTTGTTCGGCTGACGGATGCAGTTCTTGCTCTTTATGAGGATGCGGATGCAGTATAGTACGAGAATGTATAAGCCGACGTTCGGTACACCAAGCCCTTACACAAATCTCTTTGTTTCAAATAGGTTATCCCATATCAGCCGGCCAATCAACAAAGATCTGAAAAATGACCAGTTTTTGAGCCTACAAAAGGGAGAAAGGAATTTCCATGTTAAGATATAACAGAGGCGTGAATGGGAGAATACGATACCATAAGGAGGAATTAATAGAACTTCATATTCTACTACCCGAAGGAGGAGGTATATGGCAATAGCCAAGTTTACGATCAAAATCATAGGACAAAGGTCTATACTCAAGTCTGAAATCAAGGTAGCAAGACGATATGAAGTTGTTACACGAGCAAGCTAAGTCCATTAGAGTTCATTTATTTGAGCCTTTAAGAGCCATGTGAAAGCAATATATATCATGAACGTACGAGAGGAAGATGAACATGCTCAAAATAGGCTTTTTTCTACTTCAGATATCTTATAGTTATAGTAGCTCCGCGGATCCGCCCTTCGAGCGATGGTATAAGAAGAATTGTTATTCCAGAAAGCACATGAAAGAACGAAATAAAGAACGTACCGAAGGAGCATGGGGCTTCGGGGGGGACTTATGCTTTTATTAAGGTTCCATACCATTTTTTTGTGCTAGGCTTTACCCCTATGCTAGTTACTAACTTAGGTACCTAGCCCAGAATCCATAGAAAATCTCAAAGATAGTAAGTAATTCTTAGAACAAGCATATCAGCAAATCCACTACACTTTGACCTAGATTTCTCAAACAAATAGGAAAATCGCTTTTTCTAGGACTAGGACGAGAAGGACAATGAAAGGGAAGAAAGAGAGCCTTTTTCACGCTCAAGCTAGACAGAGGAAAAGGATGATGCTCAGAACGAGATTCCCTTACGCTATCACGCTTAGAAGAAAGAGAATATGGAAATTTGCGTGTTAGTGAAGATATGATGGGGTTCACTGTTCTTTGGACAACTCATCAGCCCGCCCCCCTTCCGAAAGAGACAAATTCTTACGGAAAAAAGAAAGCATTCTTGCGGAACAGACAGACCAATAGGGGCGAGCTATATCCAAATTTGATACCCACCTCTTGCTTAAGAAAAGAAGAAATGCGAGGACAGCTTATGTCACAAAAAACATGGGAGAAAGAAGCAGAAGGCACCCTTGAGAGACCTCCGACTTCATATATATATAATAATATATATATATTTCTTTATGATATGATAATTCTCAAATAAGGAACTATGTATCGGAGCTTACCTGTTTGGCAGGGAGGTTATCAGGTTAGGTCGCCGTTCTGGGTGGTTCTTTGTGGCATTATACTTAAAACAGTGCTCTACATCACTTCAGAAGGCTTATGGAGGTGCAAAAGCCCCTGACCTTTTACCTGTACCTGTCTTCCTCACTAGATCAGGGTATCCTCGGATCATCCCCTCCTTTCATAGAAAGATGATAATAAAGAGGGATGAGAAGAGTGATATGTTGGTCAAGATCTATCTGTCTTTCTTCTCTTTGTCAAAGTGTATTACTCTGGCAAAGAGGGTGAGTCGGAAGACCTTTGATTCAATTATATCACCTCCTCATGATCTTGAGGCAATCCTAGATATGGTTTCTGATATTAAGTGTAGTTTGCATGAAATCATACCTAGGTATTTACCCTGGTTATCCCGGATTCCCCTTCATAAAGGGATGACATGGGATCCCACCTGGAAGGCTCTGCCTACTCATAAGTTAGTGCAGTCGATCTTGGTTAAGAGACTCGGCTTGCAGCCAAGTAAGGTTAGGTCCATAAGATCTATCTTTACTTCACTAGCTTATGAGCTGACATCCTTCTCGTTCCTCCTTTCGTTTATACATGCGAAAGGTGAACAGTACTCACCTGGAGTATTGTGGTACCAAAGGGTTCGATATGCAACAAGGGATGAACTTCAGAAAATTGATACAGGTCGCGATCTTGAGTGGTTTGAAAGGACCGCTCAGATTGGACCTCATCTCCCTACATGCGAACAACTGAAAGTACCTCCTATTCCAGGTAGGCTTGGTGGGTCAGTTGAGGGTGGTGGCAAGAGGAGAATATTTGCCATAGGTAACTATGTTTGTCAAAGGCTCCTGAAGCCGGTGCATGACTGGCTGATGGAGGTCTTACGAAGAATACCAATGGATGGTACCTTCGAACAGACTAAACCTCTTGACAGACTAGTTGGCAGCAGTGCTACATTCTCATTTGACCTCTCTTCAGCATCTCAACCCCACATTGCTAAAGGCCAAGGTGCGGTTGTGGCATGGAGGGCCGATGCTGGCGCGTGGATCAAGTCCACGTGAATTTGACACCTGTGGCAACGGCGGACAGGACGTCGAGAGTAGCAGTCGGCCTCCATGGTGGAAAAAAACATGATTTTCTTGGCCAACATCATGTTATTGACATGCCCGCCACAAACTCCGGCGTGCTCCTCATGCATCACTTGCTGGACTTCCTCCTCTGTTAGGCAGCGCAACAAAACGTGGTTTAATGATCTTTTATAGAGCTGTTCCCCGCACAGCACATAGCGGGTGGCCAGTTTTCGCACAATCTGACGGCCGTCGCAAACTCTGGAAACGATTGGTCTCGCAGGAAATTCATTTTCAATGTCCTCGAATCAACACATATCAACTAGGTAGGCGTCCATCGCGAACTTTCTTTCTTCAACCCACTGGACTTCTTCGGGTTCATTCTGCGATGTTGATCTTTCCGATGCTGGGCATTTCAACCGCATTCGACATTCCCTTTTCGCGAAGCCTTTATGCGCGAAAAAACTTTCAATCAAAAATGGTTTCATGGTGGTCTGGCATTTCGGTCATGGACGCGAGAGTAGCCAGAGCGTCTACGAAGCGATTCTTGTCTCTTGGGACATGGGAGAACGTCATCTTTTTGAGAAAGAAAAACCTCGAGCATTTCTTGATATGGGATCAATTTCTCCTCTCTTGTTTTCCAGTTTCCATTAGTCTGACTTATGACTAGCTTGGAATCTCCCCTCACATCGAGGCGCTTCGCTTAATTGACATGTCAATGGCAAGCTTGAGCCCGGCTATACAGGCTTCGTACTCCGCAATGTTATTCGAAAATTCGACAATTCGGGATGCACTATCATTTTTTTCAAAGGGGAGGTGAAGGCAACGGCTGGAGATGGTTCGAAGCCGAAGTTATTATAGGAATCCTGATTTTAAGGGATAGAGCAAAGAAAACCATAAAGCTCTCCCAATATATCTATATATATATATATATATATATAGATATATATCTATATATATATATCTCTATATATAATCTATATATAGCACCATGATGTGTATGATCATAAAGCGGTTAGTAGTCCTTTCGATCCTTGTGTAAAGCTCTCTTCCGAGATGTGTCCAAAAGATGCTGAATATAAAGAAAGGATGGCGGAATTCCCTTATGCGTCTGTGGTTGGAAACCTAATGTATGCAATGACGTGCACTCGCCCAGACATCGCTTATGCCGTAAGTGTGACTAGTAGATTGACTAGTAACCCCGGTTTGGAGCATTGGAATGCATGGCTAAGGATAATTAAGTCTCTCGCGCATGGATCTTGATCTGGTGTATGGAAGATCAAGTCTTCTACTATAAGGATATAGCGATGCGGATTGGGGAGGAGATTTTGATGAAAGCAAATCCACTAGCGGGTGGATCTTCATGTATGGAGGAGCTAACTTGGATAGTGGGGCAGGGTGCAGCTCCCCCTTCTCTCTCATCTTCTGGCTGGGTGCAGATGGATTCGGGGAGGGGGGACCTGCTCCGGGACCCCAGGATCTTGATTCACAGTGCTTCTCACTTCCAAAGGAGGAAGCTCTTCTCCCTCTCTCCACCGTGC
>UESW01004710.1:450000-467500 GCA_900491605.1 Calamus simplicifolius | reverse complement strand
TTGGTTATTAACCCGAAGAGGTGCCCGTGGACGGAGTCCCTACGACTTACCCTACACTACTCACTGTTGACAGCTTCTGTGGAGCAAGGACTGCTACCCCGACTCGGTTAATCGATCGCTACCGTAGACAAGCCTTTGAATCGCTACGACGGAACTGGTACCGTAACTGTAGAATGCACTGCTTCTCCTCCCTCTGTGCTCTGCGCACTAGGGCCCTCCTTGCTTGGAGTGGCATACCACTCCAATTAATCAAAAGTCGCAAGTTTGTTCCGTAGGCTTAGGCTTTCGTAAATGGGGCTCATGGCTTTCGAAGTCGAAATCACCCGCAATGGCTCTGATAGTCGAATTTTTTGTTCTTTCTTAAAGGGATCGTATTGACCCTCTTCTGAGCCTATGGGAGAAGACTGGGTAAAAGAAGCTTTTAGCCCTTGCTTGTTCAGTGCTATTTCCCGGTCGTCCAATGGTCTTTAGTCGTTATTAAGCCTGGTATGCCTCCGCCCTGTGTCCACAATTCCAGACCTTCAATCCGAGATCATCCCCTGGGCTTAGTTCACATGTTCTTGCTTAGTTCGTATTCCGGGTATGTGGCAAGGAAGAAAAACGTATTCGCCATAATTACGATATCCTTTGCTGATAGTACTACTAGCTCTTGACTTAAAGGGAAGTAAGTCGCTCACCAATTTCGGGTGTACGCGTCCCGTAGTCTAACTGGTATTCATGTCTTCTATAGCAGTATGGTATATGTAACGTTGTTGGTTCCAGGTTGCTTAGGACTGTCAGGTTGCTAGTCTTTCGATGGTTCCCAAGACCTCTAACATTTCAAGATATGATTTTGAACCTCATTGAGCACTTTGGGTCTTTTTCCCTCTCCTACGACTACCTTCCACAACCTCCTCTCCGAAGTTTCAGAAATGTGGAATTCTAAGAAAAGGGGGGGAGGGTGAGAGTCAAGGCCAAAGAACATGAGACAAATGAGGGCTGCACAAGACGAAAAACCAGAGGCAGCACTAAGGTGCGAGGGGAATGTGAAAACTACAATAGTTCCACATGAAGGTCCTTATCTGGAATGTAAGAGGGATCGGTAAAGTCGAGAAGCAGAGAGAGGCCAAAGATTATATAAGAGCGCAAGAGGCAGATTTGATTGGCTTGGTGGAAACCAAAGTTAGGAGTGGAAAGGCGGCAAGAATGACCAGATGCTTGGGAAAGGATTGTAAAGCCATTACTGTGGAGAATGCAGCCGGGAACGGCAGAATTTGGCTGATCTGGAATAGAAATCGCTATAAAATTCACGAGATACAGAGATCTGATCAGGCTTTATCTTGTAGCTGCTGGGACAAAAGAATTGAGAAATTTTGTGTTTCTGACTTTTGTCTATGCCTCAAACCTTATATCTGAGAGGAGATGTCTTTGGGAGCAGCTAAAGGAAGTGTCTAAACGCATCCAGGGATCATGGTTGGTCACCGGGGACTTCAACACTGTGAGGTTCTCAAGCGAAAAACTTGGTGGAAGACAATTATCTGGGAGGGTTCTGCAGCATTTTGATAATGGTATTGTGATTTTCGTTTTGGAGGACTTTAAAGCCATTGGCCACTTGTGGTCATGGAGCAACCAGTCTTAAGGTTCTAGGAGAAACTGTAGGAAGGTTGGACAGGTGTCTAGTCAATGTGGATTGGATACAAAGCTTCAATGAATCTTTTGTTCATTATGGGCCAGCGGGGATCAGTGACCATGCACCAATGGTGGTGCAGTATGGTAGCAAGATGAAGTCCGGGATGAAGCCTTTCAGGTTCAGCAATATGTGGACTGAACATCCCAGGTTCCTGGAGGTTGTTAAGGAGGCCTGGACAGCAGAGGTGAGAGGGAACCCAACCTGTTACCCATTTCTTAAGGTTGACAAAGAATGCTCTTAAGGCCTGCCTGGAGTAAGAAGGAATTTGGAAACATCAAGGACAAAGTAAGAGAGAGCAGAGAGGAACTGGTGAAGATTCAAGATCCTCTGCAAGAGGACCGGACCCTCTGAACAGTGATCTTGTGGGCAAAGAGAAAACTTTGAAAGCCAATCATGCTTATCTAGCCAAATGTGAAGAAATCCAAGCCAGACAGAGTTCGAGAGCCCTATGGATCTCGGTTGGTGATGCTAACACCAAATCGTTTTATGCGTCTATGGCTAGTAAGAAGGCCTATAATGGTTTTAGAGTTTTGAAAGATGAAAGGGGTAACCTCCATGAAAAACATGAAGATAGCTGAGTTTGCTGTTGACTACTAGAAAAGAATGGTTACTGCTGAACATAGGATGCAGATCAAGGAGGAGGTTAATAAAGAAAAAATGTTTTTTTGGAGAGGGAGACGATTTCACCAATCGAGTCACGGGTATCTGACATATTCATACCTAAGGATTTTCCACAAAGTGGTGACGAAACGTATAACTTGTACAAATCTTTCCATTTTCCAATTCGATCCGATCCATTCGTTCATAGAGCTATTCACTCGATCGCAGACATTTCTGCAAGACCTCTAACAGAGGAACAAATAGGGGATTTTGAAAGAACTTATTGTAAGCCTCTTTCAGATATGAATCTATCTGATTCAGAAGGGAAGAACTTGCATCAGTATCTCAGTTTCAATTCAAACATGGGTTTGATTCACACTCCATGTTCTGAGAAATATTTACCATCCGGAAAGAGGAAAAAACGGAGTCTTTGTCTAAAGAAATGCGTTGAGAAAGGGCAGAGAACCTTTCAACGAGATAGTGCTTTTTCAAATCTCTACAAATGTAATCTGTTCCAAACATATATGCCATGGTTCCTTACTTTGAAAGAGTGAAAATCAAAAGAAATCCTTTTTTTTTTCGTATCAGCGAAGAAGTATCGAAAAAAAAAAGTCACAAAAGTTTCGTCTCCATTTTTGGATTTTTGCTTTTGAGTTCCGGTCCAGCCCATAGAAAACGATTTAGCAAGCGTTCAGCCTGATTGATGAACCCCTGAGTGAAACGAAAGCCAGAAAAGGTGGAGCCCCATAAGCACCATTGTCACTGGCTCTCGACGGGGAGTCATCAAGTGATCGGCACATAGTCCCGAAATGACTGGTATCACACTCTGAGGCGTCCGATGCAGAGGTCCCTGAGCCAAATCACTCAACACCAAATAAGTCGATGCTGGCACTTAAGCAAGCGTCGGGAGTGCTATTCCTGTCCCAATACCCCAAAAAAAAAAAGCGCACCATTTGACGGTGTTCTGGGGTGGACGGCCGGAGGATGTATTCTTGCCCTAAAAAGTGAAAGTTTCGCTGACTCGATCAGGTATACCTCGCAGGAGCACGGCCTCTCATAGAAGGAACATAAAGGATCGTGGTGAACAGGCTCCCGACGCTTGTTCAGTTCTATCTGCCCTATCATGTCAAGCTTTACGCTGTACAAGTTGATCATTTGACTGCGTAGAAACAGGCTTGATCTCTCCTCAATTAGCCCAGGCGGCTTCGCGGCTCCTTCCGAAGGGGTCGCGGAGATTGCCATCCCGAGAAAATCAAGGAAAGAGCGCTATAGCTGTTGCTACGATATGTTCCAGGTTTCGATCGTCAAGCCGGGACTTTCGGCCTTCGTGGTCTGCAGGACCCAACACAACTGACGAATCCCTTAAGGGAGGCAGTAGGTGTGGATCGGTCAGCAAGGCATAGGAAGCTTTCGTTGTTTCAAATACAGCCCTTCGACGCTACCGCCTTCCTCACTTTCTCGGATCCCGAGAGACTTAGGGAGATGGTGGATACATGGTTTCGAGCTCAATCGTGTATCCAGGGGAACGGGTGCTTCCCTCTTCAGAAGGCGGTAATCTGGCTTGCTCGGCTGAACGAACAGGTCTAAATGGGCGGTAAGCCCGAGAGGGACAGCTAGTCAAGCTCTGACGGACACTGCAGGGGCAGGGTGCGGATCTCCGCCATCCCCACTCATTTTGCTCAGGCCTTTGCACGATTGGGCGATGGGGGTGTTGTCTCATCTACGTACCGATGGTACTTTTCATCAGACACGCCCCTTGCTATACCTTTTTTGCATACGAAATTGATTCTCATATGACTTGAAGGGCCGCGTCGGCTATTCCATTGTCGGGAGGTGGTACTGGGTCGGGCTCCGCTAGGACAACCACAATTTGATCTCCATACGGGAATGTCCGTCTCTGGTGGAGGGTAACTCGGGCATCATGGATCCATGGTCTTCCTAACAAAAGGTGAAACGTGGTTTGGATAAAAAAGACCTGGAAGGTAACAGCGAACGTTGCTGGCCCAATAGTGATGTCTAAGTCAACCTCTCCAATGACCTCTCTCCTAGAATTTTCAAAGGCTCCCCCGATTAAGGAACTTGGTCTAAAGGAGGTCGGGTCTACTCCCATCCTCGTGGCAGTCCTCAGTGGGCACACATTAAGGGCGGAACCGTTATCGATTAGCACCAATGGGACTCGAAAATCACGATGTTGTACAGTGATGTTCAGCTGCTTTGGTTTGAAAACCATTTCCGACTTTCATTTCCTCGTCAGAGAAAGATAAGACTTTAGGTGCCTTCATGAGATTGATCATGGTGTCCAGCATTTCGGGCTCAACCTCTTTGGAAACATGAACCTGTTGAAGGAATTTCAGAAGACAATCACGATGCTTGGAAGATGAGTGCAGAAGATCCCAAAGGGAGATATGTGCAGGTGTCTTCTTTAGCTGAGTGAGGATGTCATACGTGGGCTCTGGCTTCTTTTCTGAGGAAATCCGTCTTGGTAAGGCGGAAGTACCAATCTTTGAATTTGAAGGAGATGATGACTTGGAACGACGGGGATGGTATGCTCTATCGGGGAGAGAACGGTAGAGGGAATATGTGTAGGAGTGGGAGTGGATTGATGAGAGACATAAGAATTGGCTTCTCTGATCATCACGGGCCCTTACCAGAAGGTGTTGACTTGAAAGAGCAGGAGGACTAGGCTTTTCCACAACTATTGGAGGGTTTACCATTGTAGGAGTAGACGGGTTCAGGATGGTCGAAGGGTGTAAGCGTAGGCTTTGGAGCTGCTTCCCAGCAAGAGACGGCATAGATCGGATGAAAAGCAACGAGCGAAGGCTTCCGGCTCTTCGGTCGGGCCTTCCTTTCTGAACTTGCTGCTTGCGACTTGAAATACGTTTTTTTGAAGGTACTCACATAACATAGGCTTTTCACCTTCGCTTGCTCGTTTGCACCTGAGGACTCAGAAAGTGGCATGTTTGCTTCTTTCTTAAAGAGTGACTTTACAACGTTCGTTCAGGGGGTGCTACTAACCCAGTAGTTCACTACCTCTTCCTTCTCTTAGTGCTTATATCCTCGGCTTCAGGCTCCTCTGGCTTGCCGGCTAAGATTGACGGGTAGATAAGCCGGGCATCTCAAAAGGAAGACAGACAACTCGGCACTTCAAGCATATTCAGACGATCACGATCATAAGCTTCCCGTAAAGAAGTCGTGTTGCCAGGTTTTGGTGTTTAAGACAACTAGCTAGCTAAGTAGTGAACTCACTCTTCCTGAAGCAGACAGACAACCAGGTCTGAAGCCGAGTCAGATCCGATAAGCCTGTCCTTCATCGCATCGATCAAACAAAATCGATAAAGACAGAACCTACTGTGATAACGATAAAGAAAGAACGAAGTGTCAGCGGCATTCTGGTTTCTTGCCCTTGAATTCACACAAACCCCATCTCCACTTCCAGAAGTGTAAGACACAAACAATAAGGCACTTAACGAGCATTAAGGTAAAGCGAGTGGAACAAGCAAGCGTGGTACAACGTAGTCACGGAGGCCCTGCCCCCTACATGGGTAGAAATTCAAGGAGGAAAAGAAGGCAAGGTGAAGGGTTGTTTTGTCGACCATGAATCGTCGACTGCTAGTGCCCATCTACCATCACATTCATCCTACCAGCTGGCGAGGTAGTGGTTGAGGAACCCCTATCCTCTTTTTGACCCTTCTACCTATACTGCGAAAGACGGAACCAGCTTTTCTAGTAGCCGCTAATATGCCCTTCGTCGAAATAGACCAAGCTTTCCCGTCTAAAGTCCATCATCTGTAAGGTTGATAAAAACGAGATTTAGAAGACTACTGCTCTCGGCTTAGGTAGAATCTTGACTCAGTCTAACGACTTTGAATGGCATAACTAGTCGAGGAAAGCGGAACATTGGCTCATCGGGAGGCATTCCCACTTCCTTTTTGAAAGCCAGGATTCTGATTTGTGTTTGCTTGACTTCCTCGGATGCAACAAGGGAGAAAGATATTTCAGGGGGGCTGGAATCATCCTTTTAAAGGCATCTTCTCGCTGGGTGGACATCTGTTCATCAGTGGGGAGGAGCCCTTTTCCTAATCTATGATGGAAGGTAGATGGGCTCTAAAACCAATGAATTGTTCGGCTAAAGCCACTGTTACGGGCTAACTTCTCCTTCTGATCACGAGAAGCTAGATCTCGGTTCACCACTTTCTGACTCGCATTTGAATGCAAGGAATAGTTTGCCGTGGAGACATCATCTTGTGGAGTGGGTCTTCGAACGATAGGATTCTAACTGTTGGGCAGGAAGAACCTCGCACCAATTGGCTCGCTAGACCCAGACTAAACCACTGGGCACCTCCTCTAGCTTGAAGTCGACTTCAGCCATATGCCGAAGATCAATAAACTGCTTACACAGAACAGACAAATGCCCCACCGCCAAAGCAGTCTTCGAGATAGGGTTGTTAGCCAAGACCAGGGCTGGATAAAGTTAGTGAATACAGCCACTTCCCTCTCATCCTCTCACTTAGGGTTCTTCCCGGTCAATGAAATAGACGAGCAAGTCTGCAGCATCTGGTTCACCAAGAAAAGCAGAAACATTGGTTGCCAAAAACGAGAGAAGAAATAGACGGAGATACGGCAAGTTCAGTACAATGAGAGAAGAAAGATGACCCTAAGCTCAGGAACTAGGGTGCAAAGTCATATCCTTTCTCTTTTCGTTGTGTGCATCTTCCCATTCATCTGCGGTTGGTAGAACTATAGGACTCCCATTAACTCATCCGCCTTCTTGTTATTCAAATAGGTCCTCTCTCTAGTTCACCAATAAAGTTCTGTATAGAAATAAGGAAAAAGTGGCATGTTGGCACACTTAACTAACCGACTCCTTCCCATCCGAGAAGACCAATAAAAGGAGGAAGCGAAAGCTGAGAAATGGGTCTATACTATACTTTACTACTCTCACAGGAGAACGGGAAATGCGGAGAGTTTGCCTTTTCACTCCGGTCGGCTTTCAGTGAAAGCGTACGAACATTGGCTTTGTGAGTTAGACTTTGAACTGAACCATATGGGCCACTTGCTAAGGACGCTGTTTCTAGCTTTTAAGTCACCATTGACGTCAACTTTAGACGAGCAAAAGAGCAAGAGGGCTTTGATTCACAGAAGGATGACATACGAAAACGTGCCAGGAATTCAGCCAAAAGAGATACTTGAGCAGAAGGCCATGGATCAGAGAAGAAAAGTCACCTATCTGTGCCTATTGGGAATCGGGTGAGAGCACTCCGCAATTAAGCCGTTATCTATACTCCTAAAGCTCTATCTATAAGCTCTATCTATCCTCTAAAGCTTACTCTCCTTTGGCTCTTTTTGGCAGGGCTTACTCTTTTTTTGGCTGGCTTCGGCTAGAGGACTGTTGGGTTCACCTCAGCCTTATCATCTTGAGTTGGGAGATGACTTACTACTTCGAAAGGAGATTTTTTTTTCCCTAGTGAAAGGTCAGTTAGTGCAAGGAGAGAATCAACCACTCGTGAGCCTTCTAGTGCTAAAAACTAAGGTTGAGGAGCTCCGTGCTCAAAAAAGAATGCAAGACGAGCGGATATACATCACCCTTATTATATTAACTTATATGAAGCAGTTAATAAAGCAGGCACTCTTTCGTCAGTCATGCATAGCAGAATTAGGGAAAGATCTGTTATCGACATCAGATTGGAACCAGAATCTGGCTTTTTTTTGACTGACAACGGTCGAACTATTTACTGCACGTACCAAGTCCAGACTGAACTACACCCGCCTCTTATCCTCTTGTTGAGACCACTGTGCTTTCTGAACCCTTTGCTAGTCAATGAGAGCCTATTTTTGTCTTGTTGACCCACGAAAATGGGTCTGTCCTACTTTTACCGCCGATGGAGTTACCACTATTTCTGGTCCAAAGCGGGGATTTTTGCATCTTTGCTTACTATTCTGGCCCTGTTCGCTTAGTCGCTGCATCTTTCCTCGCTGGGCTCGACTGACCAAAGGATAGTAATTAACAGTAAGCTGACTTTTTTGGGGTGGGAACTAAAACGGATTTTGTTTATTGATGCACCTGACTCGCTTGACTTTGATTGCCTGGCCGCCGCTTGATTCTTTTGGCATTCGACTAGTCATTCCCTCTATGCTTACTCTTTTTTGCTCCTTTTAGCGCTTACTCCTTTTTTTTGGTTTGGCTGGCTCCCTTACATAATGATGGATCGAGGCACTCTCTGTAGATTGATCGGTGAAAGTATACCTCACATGATGACTTTCAGCTAGGTAGCACCCGTATGGCTCACTCCCGTTACATAGCCGACTGGTAAGACCATGCTCTGACCGAAAGAGAGAAGAAAGCAGGGGATAGATGAAACGGATCTCGGTCCATAGTCAAGCCTCATTTCGCCTAAGCCCGATTACGGTATAGATAGAGGAAGATAGTAACGGGTACTACACTCGACGCACGGACCGTTCACTTTGTTTTTTCTGTAGATTCCGAAATACTCGATCGATTTCGACGGCATTGATGACAAGTTTCTTCTTTCCTATG
The DNA here is from genome assembly GCA_900491605.1 of Calamus simplicifolius. NCBI lineage: Eukaryota > Viridiplantae > Streptophyta > Magnoliopsida > Arecales > Arecaceae > Calamus > Calamus simplicifolius. The sequence continues at coordinate 458,696 of UESW01004710.1, read as the reverse complement.
CGACAAGTGGGCCGTCAGTCCTTTCTCTCTCTTGAGGGGGCACCGAAAGGGCTTTTTTCGACCTTAACCGATAATCCAACTTTGACCGGAATGAAAGAAGGCTGGGGAAAGCATCAAGACTTGAAAGTTTCAGACGACGACAAATCACTATAAGTGCTAGAAAGAAAAGAAAGAGTCAAGCAAGCCCTGTGTAACCGAATAGGAATAGCACTATCCGTACCGTCAAAAGAATCAAAGAAAAAAAAGGATTAGCCGACTTTTGGTCTACACGTCAAAGATCTTCGTGATCATCTTCCCGGATTAGGACCAAGTTTTTGCAAGTAAGTAAACAATTCTAAAGCTTACTCTCGATCTATGGGGCTCCTTTTGGTCAGTTGAAAACAGGAATGCTCCAATCGTCTCTTCAAGGGAGTGAACCTAATGGATACATATATATACTTATATAAGTATATCGAGGGTAGGTGATCATGATGTCGTAGACCGAGAGCCATATTCCGAAGAAGATCGGTAAACAATTTGACCAAAGAAAGAGTGAATAAGAAGCCGTGTACACAGGCTTAAGATGTTAGCATCAAGACTAAGGATATCGGTCAGCAAAGATCAAAGCTAGATCCAAGCTCAAAAAGAAGGTCTCTTCTCCTCTCGGCTAAGGCTTAAATCAAAAAGGAAAGAACCCTCCTGCCCCTCTCCTTATTGCTGAAGGAACGAATAGAACATGATTCCTTTCCCCATTCCCCAGGAAGAGAAGGCCTACCAAGAATCCAGCACTAGAAATGACCACGTCAACTTATCAATGTATTAATAATACATAAGATTGTACGGAGAATCGTGGACCATAAAAGGCTACTAACTATGCCATCAGTAATCGAGTCATAGCGCCGTGGCTAGAAGATCGTCGTCATTCTACACGCCTCTAAAAAAAAAGCGTCGTCACAGTCTTCTTTTTTCGGAGTCAGAATTGCTTGCCTCGACTAGTGTGAAAGAGTGAGACAAACGAGACCAAGGCCATATAGAGTAAGTACATGAAAAATCAAAGGGATAGGGCACTCATTAACCTTTGCGCTAATAGAGAGGAATTGAGCCGCTCCATGCCAAAAAGGTTGGTTCGTCATGCAGTCAATATCCAAAATATTCTATCGTTCATATTGACTGAAGGCGAGACTGTACACAGGTCGGACTGACTGGGCCAACAACTATGCACCTCCTAGCATCCGGTTGGACCATAACGTCAACCTACAGCGGAGCCGGGCAAGAGACAGGGCTTCGATTTGCCTCCCAAGATTCTCTGTTAGTGGGAAAGTTGAAAAAGGCTCTCGTTCAGTCATAGGAAGGTTTGCAAGAGCATCATCGCAGAGGTTGCTTTTCAGCAAGCATTAGATGTGATAGTGTCAGAAAGAAAAAAAGCACTAAAAAAAAAAAGAGCATCTGTGGCAGAATAGACGAGAGTACCATTGATGTCGTTAGGATCAGGTACATCACAATCAGAAAGTCATCGGTCTACACGTCGAGCCCCAGTTTGTCTTAGGCGATTTGTCATGCTTTTGTATAGAACAGAATCAGCGCTTTTCGCTTACTCTCTATTGCTGACTTTCATTGGGGGCCTTTTTCTTCTTTATCCTTACGAACCGAACCGTAGAGGTTGACTCCCGTCTTTGCAAAAGACGACAAATGAGACCTCAGACCAGGAGTCTTCGGCTATGTCTTGCAGACTTGCTATTGCTGACTTGGGGAACCCCCGGCATTTCCACTGATTCTCAAGAAGGACTATTGACTCACTTTACATGACAAACTCTAATTGGTGATTTCCTTATTATCCGGTGCTCCCAAACAGTAGAGAAAGCCAGGATTTGTGTCTGACTGCTATGAACGGACTGATCGATTCAACGACTTTTTGATGACCCACCGCCTTCCCCCGGACCTTCCACTCTGTCTTCTAGACTGACTGATCTCACCTCAAAAGAGCTTGTTGAGGATAGATACAAGTCTAGTGAATCAATGGAGGATGGGTTCTCTCCAAAGGTAGAGGGGACTACAATAGCACAATAGCCATGTGATCAACAAGGAGAAAGAACGACGACTCGGATCATCACTCATCTTGCTTGGAAAGCCATCTCTTTGAGTACCTCACCTTTTCCATCGAGTGATAGAGGAATCGAAGATTTTTCGGTAGGGGCGTAAATACTACAGAGATTAGGAAGTTGATCAGTAGGGCTACTAGATCGTTGGCTGATTGGCCACCCACCCCTGCTTTTCGACGACTTTCCGTTTTCCTTCCTATTTGACTGATTGGACTCCCTCTCCTTCCTGCTATCAAAAGATTCAAGCCAGGTTCCATCAACAACCTGGGAAAAAGCATTGGCATAACTAGTTCCACTGAGCGGAAAAGGGAGAAAAGAAGGGGCTGGACTATCCAATTCGACTGAATCACCAAAGCCAGTTTGTTGCGAGTACTTTGTTCCTGACAGCAGCTTGAGCTGAGCCCATCACCCTCTTCCTGGCCGCGAATTCTTTATTGATTGCCTGAGGGACAGTTCGAAAGCGAAGCAGCAAAAGCACGTACTAATAGGTCCAACTTAGAGTAGTTATCCCTCCTTCTAACCTCGCAAAGGTGACCCATATGTCATATTGGGTTCTTGGTACCCCTTTGGTGGATCCTCTTTCACTTCCTCGCGCTATCTATCCGACGTTTGAACGACTCAAAACGTCCCGTGGGTTTCCACTGCCTCTCTTATGGAAACTAAATACAAGTTGACTCCTGTCTATTGGTTGGGACACCCTGCATTCAGTCAGTAGACAAAAGGGCGTACCATATCCCTTCAGCCGAAGATTCTGTTGGTGGAACAAGAAGTGCTTCGAAAGCTTGGCAATTCATATAGGTTCAATGAGGATATCTGTAAAAGACTAAGTCAGCTGAAACCGCAGCTCCGTCGTTCCCTTTTCCGGGTTTCATTCGATAAGTAAGTAGGTAAGTGGTTGACCCGGATGGGATCGCTCGTGAGCTCCCAGCGGAAAGACTTTTTTTTTCGAGCCCCCTATCCCTGCTTTAGAGCTTGAGCAACTTCTTAAACAATGAAAGAGTGCTAGACCTTATTTAAAGAGAGAGTCTTTCTCATAACTAATAAGCTTCAAACGAAAGGGCTAACAACAAAGAAAAAAGCTTGCTTGAAAGTTCTTAGAAGTTCAAAGCCAATGAGACTATTGTTCCGTACCAATAAGGGAAAAGAAGGAAAGACTTTCACCACGGCCACTTGACTTGAACTGTTCCTGCTTGCCGAACGAAAAGAAAGAATGTGTCACCGCCTTCCCTTCGCCCTATACGGAAAAGAAGGCAATGTAATTGATCCGCTAGACTGGAACTAGAAGCTGGCACTGGCATAATTCGCTGGGGAATCATTCTATCCAGCAGAAGAGGAGGGAACAAAGAAAGTCGTACTCTCTCTGGAAAGAGGAACTGTGAATTAGCTTGAAGGAAGTCCTTTGTTTGCGGGGAAGTCACTCCCATTATAGATCGGGTGGATGGCTAGGATAGGAAAGAGCAAGAAGAAGCAAAAGTGATTTTCGAACAGGCAAAGGAGAAAGAACCCATTTTTATAGAAAAAGAACGGGCTTTATAGAATATAGCTGCTGCTTATGGATTTGCTTGCGAATTCCTTTAGTAGGTCGGAATCTCTTCCTCGGATGCTTAGTTAGAAAAAAGCAGTACTACCCGCGGATGTAATCTCCTTCAGTACTTGAAGCAGTTCGCGATTCTCTTTCCCTCTTGGATTGGATAAAGAAAAGAGCTTCATACGGGTTTTAAGCTGAAAAGAGCATTTATGTTGCTCGTTCATTTGCTTCCTTCTCGGTTTGAGCTTGAGCCTGACTTCGTAGTTCCGTTCCACCTGAGCTAGCAGTGATAGAAGCGGAAGCTGAAGCCCCAATTCCGAAGCTTAGGGGTAGGGGGGAATCTTCTGCTTTTGGCCCTAGAACGTGGTGTGGTAAAGGGGCTTGATACCTTTTGTCTTCTTTAAGGCAAGTGCAAGTAAGGTAAGCTGCTCTGTCTGTTTTCGTAAATCGACCCTCGACTAATAGAATAGGGGGCGGGCGGACTTCACATCCGGAGAGGAAGCAGAGGCTAAGGAAAAGTGAAATCGGGATGAGCCCGAATGAGATCCCAGATCAAGAAAGCAAGGTCAAAAGAGTGCCTTCAACTTATGGTCGGCAGGTATTCTGCTTCCCCCTCTTCTTTCGTCTATGCTTTGGGTAAAGCGGCTAAATCCTATGGAAAAATTCGCTACGTGAAAGCGAAAAGCTAAGCTAATCGAATCCGTACTCCTTTCTTATCTTATATCCCTCGTCTCCCATAGCCAATGGCTCATTCGCTTCCTGGAGAGCTGGGATAAGACTCAATCAGCCTATTGGTTTGGTTCTTTCGGTTCTAGAGAGTCGCTCAGAGTCAAATCTATCTCATCTTATTTAAAGATTCGAAAATGCCATTCATCAAAGAAATTCTCTCCCTCACTGTGGTCAGTCTGCTTTTCTGCTCATCAAGCTAATCAGTAGCCTGCCTTACGAGGGCTAGGCGAATTTCCAATGTTAACCAAAGCGCTGATCTCTTCTAAGCCCTTCGCCTGCTAACTCATTAAAGTCAACAAAGTCAACCGTGTGATGGAATGCTTTCATGCCCGGAATGACTTCCCGAAGGAAAGGACTTAGCGCTTGAAACTCCTAGCTCAACTAGCGCTTCGCACCTTGCTTGACTGCCTTTTCACACTCATACTAGGAGTCAAAGAATGAACTCTTTACTGAGCTATTGCATAAGAGAGAGCAGAGCCCTTTCTTTAGTATGAGATATCCTCCCACATCCGATTATGGTCCATCTACTTCTTCCTCTATTGGTTCATGTGCTATATGCTTAACATAGGGAAGTCGGACTCTAGAAATTCCTTTTCACTGGGAACAACTCCTGGTTCATTAGTTCAAGCGGAATCCAATACCTGTAGTGCCTCACTTTCCTGAAAGCAGGAAGCACCGCATTCTGATTATTATACGAATACAAGCTGCTTGCTTATCGGCTGTTGTCACAATTGAATCAGCCGTTGAGTAAATAGAAGCTCTGGCTCTTGCCCCTGTTAGTCTTGCCGCTGCTTAACTATGAGTACGAGTTGGAGCTCTTGGGTTCATGACTGGTGCTACTGCTATTGAATCATCTCTTTGAAGGCCAAATGCCACATCAGTAAGAGAAGTGGGCAAAAAAGCGGCTCTCCTAACCGGTACCGGTGGTGGTGTCATAGAAGTCAGCGCTGTTTTCTCTTTCGACCCTTAGGATTTTCCAGTATCAAGTCTTATGAGAAGAATTCCGTTTCATAGAGCTGAATAGGCAGCTGGAAGTCAACAACAAACATCTGTTTTCTGCTTCTAAATAAATCGAATTTACGATCCTCGGCCGTGTTTCCCTTCTGACTATGCGAATTAACCTCAGTGCTTGTAAGCCTTCACATCTATTGGTCGTCCGCTTTCAGGCTTCCGGAGAAGATCTTGAAATCCATTTCATTGAGCATTCGAGATTTCTTTTGGTCAGACCCCGAACCCACCTATAAGATCCATACGATCAGCTGGTCCAATGTAGACCGAAGGATAAAGGTGGATTGGGTTTAAGAACTATTGAGGGCTGGAATAGGACTGCCATGTTAAAGCTTTTCTGGAGAGTAGTTAATGATAATGGGTCCATTTGGACTCAATGGGTTCATTTTAGATATCTCAGGAGACATTCTATTTGGGTGGCTAATCTTCTATCCGACTGCTCTTAGTCTTGGAGGAGTGTCGGTAAGGGAAAATGTGGATAATGCTAGAAAGTGTCAGATTTTGAATGGCGAAAGCACAAAGCTGTGGCATTGTCCATGGCTTAGAAATGGCCCGATCAGCTACAGGTACGAGGTCACTGTTATAAGGGAAAGAGGTCTCCCGGACCATGCTCTAGTAAGCGATTTCATAATGGGCATTGGAACCTTCCTCCTAGCCGCAGAATGGCTGGACAGTGTCTAATGCAAGAGATTGCCCTGTATGAACTCCCGCAGCTCCCTGTTGAAGACAGGATCGTTTGGGCTCTCAGCCCGGATGGAAATTGAAACTCCAAAACAGCCTGGAACCTCATTAGGCAGACCTATCCTAAGGTCGACTATGCAGGCATCGTTCGGAACAAATTTCATATCCCCAAGCACAGTATTCTCGCCTGGATGGCCCTCAACTCTGGGCTTTTTACAGCAGATCGAGTTAGCAGATTTTATCCCAACACCGTGACTCTTTGTGGCCTGTGCATGCTTGAAGATGAAAGTGCCGAACATCTCTGTTTTCAGTGCAGCTATGCAGGGTGGATTTGGGCTCAGCTCTGTTCTAAATGTGGATATTGATCAGCCTGCAACCAACCTTCATGATGTTTGCCGATGGATTAATTAAGATCAAAACTCAGAATTCGACCTTTACTGGCCTGATCCTAAAGCTCTGCTTTACAGCAGTCATTTACTATAATAGTTTGGCGTGAGAGAAATTCCAGGCGCCATGAAGGGAATCCAAGCAGTAAGCAGAACGTCGTTTTGGAAAATTGTAAGGGGAAAGTCAAACTGAGACTGCATTCGGTTTCCTCTCAGATTAAACCCCGAGTTATGGACTCTTTTTGCATTCAGTTTTGGGGAGTGCATGGTCACCCTGCTCAGCCATCTATGTCTGAATCTTATTCTTCTTCGAACCCTCCTGAAACAAAAGTGAACACAGACAGTTCAGTAGCAATAGAGGCTGCTGCGGCTGCGAGATAGCAAGGGACTTTATCGATCGGCCATCCTCTTTTTTTGGAAGAGAGGAGGCACTCTTTATATGCCGACATTACGAAGGCTTAGCCCTTCCATATGGATCCTCGTGGATGTGGAAATCACACGTGTGTTAACCTCCTTATGTTCAGGAGAGGTCCCTTTTCTACCCGACGGGTGGTAAACATGGGGGGACATCTCCAATTGGGTAAATGGCGACTCACATGACCCCGATTTTCGATTTGTTTGAAATAGTATAGACGAGATGAAGAGGAATGGGGTCGATAGCAAATGGTTCAAAGAAGCGGTACGATTCCTAACCGATTTTTTGAACTTACTCAATTCCTCTCTTCCCCTTTTTAGCCAACACCATCAACCTTGGGCAAAGCCAAAAATCCGATGAATAGAAGGAGATCAGAAAGATAGGCGGACGACTTGACCATAAGGTCGGATGTTTCCGTGAGCAGTAAGCTGCGGATCTCCCCTTTTTGGGGGGGAAAGCTGGTGGCCCTTTTGGCGTGTTAATTCTTTCGACGGGGCGGTCTGATTCGTTCGGTAGATCCGGTCGAGGTGGTTTTCGTTTACCAGCGCGTAGGTGGTCTAAGTTCCTATGACCGAGTCTTTCTGGCCCCTGTGAACATATTTTCTTAATGTATTAAAGAGGGCCTCTCTAACCGGTGAAAAGTGGTAGGTGTCCACTAACGGCTATTCCTGGCTCGGCTCCGATAACGCAATTCCGGGAGGAGTCGGTAGTTGGGCACTGGATCCCTTCGGACCTGGAGAACGTGTGACGCTGGGTCGGGGTTTGGTGAACCAACAGGTCGCTCCTCTAGTTGAAGTATCGGGCCCCTTTTTCGTTGCCTAGGTTACACCTTCGGAATACCCCAGACGGGGATTTCGCTCTACTCCCCCCAATCTTCACTTTAGGCCACGCCGACTCTCCGTCGTGGAATTAGACCAAGGGGAATCCCCATAGGACCCCGTCTCCCGTATCTTATCTTTCGCACGTAGGAGATCGAGACACAGCCTCAGGGCTATGGGGAAAGTAGATCGATTGCCCTAGATAGACAACTACATAGAGGGTCTCTACAAGTCTATAAAGAAGTTTCGACAAAATTTGTCGGTAGTAGTCCGGTCGCACCCGAACAATAATATTCCAGAGGGAAATGCACCTAAGATCAAATATTTTGAGCCGGCTTCCGTGGAAAATTCAGACTTTCTTTTTGATGCTGCGATCACATAAAAACATAAACTTTGAGGCTCAATAGCTAAATACATGGCAATTGAATCATGAGCCGGGATCATTAAGAGCATACTGCGAGTAGGAAGTGGAATTAATACAATGGATTCAGAAGCATCAAACCTCTCTTGTTCGAAAGAATCGAAACACATCGAAATGGTACCAGCCGTACTTAATAATGGAAGGATTTGGCAGAAATATGTAGAATTGTCCCTCCTAAAAAGATTATTCCGGAATAAATGGGCAATAGTTAGGAGAGGTGCGCCAGCGGCGAGCAGAAGCAAGGTTATTAGATACCGAAGGAAAGCCCGGCCAGAACCACACGTGCAAGTTTCCCTGCATGTGGCTCGTCCGTGATAACTTCTTCGGATTTGCGTGAACTAGCGGACCGATCACTAAGTGGGATGCTCCCTCCAGCATGAGCGAACCTTTTCAGAACTGGTTAGGAATGGGCGCCACTATCCCAGCCCGGATCCAGCCAGGTTCTATTGATCATGTCCCCTTCCCAACAGTTGTACCTTGTCTTGGGGCGTCTTTGGCTTTACTCGATCAAGCCCGCCGGAAAAATCAAAGTCTTTCTCTTCCCGTCCCGGGTCATAGTGAGGCGGAGGTGCGTCCACAGAAGAGGAAAGAGCAATGCATCTTGCTCAGCAGGCGTAGCTTGGAGTGGGAGT
>UESW01004710.1:397500-445000 GCA_900491605.1 Calamus simplicifolius | reverse complement strand
CACCTAACTCGAATAAAAACCTTGCCACTTTCTATAGTGTGACATGAGGATATCCTTTTTAGAAAAGTTTGAGAAAAGTCGGGCGTCCTACATGTCGTTTTCCTTCATAGCCGGTCATTTGAATCGTGCAACTTTAGAAAACACCGTGATTTTTGTCCTAATCTGATGTCCCGAAGGGACCTACCCCTCAAAGATGGCAAAAAGTACGGGTTTTGCTGCTAGGTGAGATAGAAAAGTTTCGAAATGAGACCCCACTCCCTAAGGAAAATGAGCTTTAGTGATTTCGCCCATAGGTGAGTTAACACTTGATGATTCCAAGGTCCAGCTATTGAGGGAAATTGGGCTTTAGTACTTTTGCCACTAGGTAGGAGCTCCTCTTTCCATTTTCACAATGCCACTGCTAAGGGAATCGAGGTTGACTGGTTGTCCATCTAGGTGAGTATCGAAGATGGTATCTTTCTACCGCTTGTGAAAGCATTCCTTCATGCGCTCATTCACTCAGCTCGGTATCGGCAAATCAATAGTATAGGTCTTCCTTGCCGTATGAGAGTATACTAAAGAGTCAGAGCGGGCGACATCCTACACAATGGTCTACCGATAGCCACATGGAAGGAGTTGGATCGCTTTCTTGTTCACCTGTACGAGATTGCTTTCTGTGCGCGTACGGATCGACAGAGATAGGTCGTAAGTCAGATGGAATTGCCAGTGACCAATCAATCACGATAAGAGGATGTTCTCCAAAACCACAAGGGGAAGGGCATTACAGCTTCGATTCAATCCTCATTTAGCGTAGTTGAGATTGACTCTCCTCGTTGGTACAACTAGAGATGAGATTAAGCTTTCACCAGTCAAATGTCAATGGTGCGGCACGTACTTCATTGACCTTAGTGCCTGTAGTTGGCCTATTTTGCTTAGTAGTGAAATGATGAAAGGGAAATCCAAGCCCCCGAACTCCACTTCCCGATGTTGACATCAGTTATCACGGATTCAATCAAAATCAATACCCTAAGTCAAGGCTCTACCTTCTGACTGGCTGTTCTCCCCAAACAAGAAGTGGGAAACGGCTCCTAATGGCACAGCTGACAGTTTGATCTCTCCCTCCATCTGCTGCATGAACATCGACAGTGAAATCACTTAATGTAAGGTAGCGGATGAGGCGAAAGAGCAGCATTGCATCTAGCGATTGCCTCAAAGAAAGAAGGCCCAGCGCAGGTGTGATCAGTCTCATCCGTGAAAGTTTCAAAAAGAATCCCTTTCCCCCTCTGGTCTAGGGTACGTAGGGTGGGTTGGATATAATATAGGTGTTTGCCAGCATATTATTGTACTGAATATTTCCAACTCTTCGAAGAAAAGAAGCCAGCCTGGCATATCCCGAGTAGAGGGCCTTGCTCCGGTCAAGAAGTTCCTTCCCTTCCTGATTCTACTATTGATCATGTCCTCTCTCTCTTGAACTCCTGAAAGCCCTCTCTTTAAGCTAAAAAGAGGAGTGACAGTGGTAGAAGCTAACTGTTGAGGAAGTTGAATGTGCTAATTCCTTCTCATCCCAGATGTCAATGAAAAACAAATCCCCATTTATCGAGTAAGATTCATACTTAATCTATTATGCCACTAGCTCAACCACACCAGATTCTAGCACAAAAGCTTCTATTCCAGCGCTTAGTGATAAAAGAGCGGTTAACGGAACACTTACATATTCTGATTCACTTCCTAACAAGGTATTTCCTCCAGGGGCGGTTACGGCTAAAACACCGCTTAGTGATGAAATAGCAAACATCACAGCTTTTACTCCATATGATAGTAAGAAACCTCATTTTTTGGCCCCGCCGACCAGCTTTCGGTTATTTCCTGGAGTGCCAAACCAGTAGACCAATAATCCATGTTCCTAGTGGGCCAAGTGGAAGCAATCAACAGGCTATTCATTAGTTTTCGTTTTTGGAATTCCCTTGGAAAACAGCGCTTACTCTCTTTAAGCCCCAGTTCAACGATCAATAGTCGTTTCCAACCTAAGTTACCGGTGGAAAGGCTACTTCAAAGCCCTAACTAACTAATTGGGTTATAAACCGCAGGAGCAGCTTTCCCATCCCTAGTAGTATCCGCTGTCCCTATACCATTTCGAAGAAAGAGTGGGCCCCTACCCTCAAAAAGTCGCACCTGCTATTGGATAATCAACCTCTCTTGCCACGGCTGTAGGAACGGAAAGAAGAACCGTACCGTCCAACCCCTTGTATATCGATCGGAAAAAAGCAGCTGCAAATGCTATCAGTGGTTCTTCCTTCCTATCCCATCCATCTATAAGAGTTGCTTGATTCGCCTCCATCTCTAATAGGACTGGACTAAGTTCCGGGCAGATCGGAGTCTCATTTCAATGAGTTTTGGCCCACCCACCTCTAAGAGGAGGGAGAAGTTCCCAGCTATAGTCACTGCCATGCCCCCTTTTAAAAAGCCTCGTCTTGAGATCAGATGCCCTTGCTCGACTAGTAGCAGGCATCGCCTTCCTATCATCTTTTTTAGAATTCAACATCCAGTATTTGACTCCTACTCTCACCTCGAACGCGAAAGAGATCTAAGGCATCTTGAAGAAAGTCAAGCATCCATAGATGGCCTGCCCCTAGCTCTAAAGAATTTCTATACTTTGCTATCACAGGAGTGCTTTCATTCCCTGCCACCCGCTTTTCTAATTGGCTATTCCTTATCGGCATCTCAAGACAAAATCTTTCATGATCCATCCCGGAATTGGATAGAGAATAGTTGGGATATTCCACTGGGAGGGAGAGGCAGGGGTGACATCAGAAGTAGGATCGTCGAGCGGATAGCAGCATCGCATTGAGAATTGACTCGTCAGATTAACCACCTTTCGCACGAAATGAAGATCCCTTCCACTCACCACTTTTGTCGAAGGATAGAACAAAGCATCTGATCTCGTATCTTTTTCCCCTGAGATGGAATTGGCCAATGAGCAACCAACCTACCTTATCTAAGGGGCGAGTGGATAATCGATCACTTCCATAACACCCAAACATGCCGTGCCCCTCACCTCCCCAAGGTCGGGTGAGCGATAAATCCCGTCGTTACTGGTTGGATGGGGCTCAATCGGCCGATCTCCGTTCAAATCCAAGGATCCGCTGCATCGATCGTAATTAATTGCTTGTAGGAGACTTAGGATAAGAGCGGGGAAGACACTTTTTTTCCAGCTTTAGAGTATAAAAAAGGGCGGCCCTGTTTACGGTAAAGGGATCCATTTTGATGACGGTGCATAGATCTAGACGCCTTATTAGATGGAGAGTTCCCCATATTCCATTTCATTGGCAACTGAAATCGATCTAAACGGATTGCGTGGTACCCCCGGACCGAAGGAAAGGCTTCCAAAATGAATTGAAAGAATATCAATGAAAGGCCGAGATGTAGCCTGTGCGGAGCAAGCCGGAACTGGCTGAGATGAAGAAAATGTCAACACCGATGAAATGAGTTTTCAAATGTAGACAGCGGAAGAAGTCACTCTCAATCCGATGACGCAAGAAATGCTCTACCGATAAAGTCAAGCGAGGATAGCGAGGATAAAGCAGTACGGAATGAGCTGTGAAGAGAGAGAATAGATCTCCCTCTTCTGCACTAAGATCTTGTTCACCGCCTCTGAAGTAAGTGAAGCGACCAATGGGTATTGGGCACGAACGATATAACAAGGAAGTAGTGCTCTGCTCTCTGCCTTTCCTTCCTATCCCTAATAATCCGAAGCTTAAGCCAAATCTGAAGCTAGAATAGAGGGGAATAAATGATTCCAGTAGCCAAGCCAATGTGGGGTCTATAACCACAATAAGAATACCCGTGATCCGGAGCATTCAGCAGTTGAAGTTGATGATTTGTTTTTCCATTTTTCGTCTGTCTGTGTGAAAAGTATGTAGGATCCGATCCACCTTAAGCTATAGGGCCTGAGCCTGTTCCTAAAGCATAGGCTATAGTACCAAATCCAACGTATAAAGAAGCCTAGGCCGACGCCGAAGCCTAAACTGATGCATCCGAGTCCGCGGAATCAAAAGCAGAACAAAATGCTGTTTCATACGACACATCATAGCTATAGATAGCTTTTCAGACGCTAAATAAGTCCATTTCCGTCGAAAGGAGGAGATTTATTCATTAAATCATTCCAAATCCACCGAGTAATAAGGGGGGATATATGGCATCCGAATACGTTGTTTCAGACGCCGAATCTGCACCTGCAGAAATAATATCCAAAATCTTCCAAATCAGAAAATTCATAGTACGTAAAGAAAGGGCTTTTTGATCCCCGATCTGAGTCTCGTCTTTCGAAGGGTCTCGTTCCGTTCATATGCCGTTCATTTGTAGCAGGGTTTTTGTATGTTTTAGATAAGTAAGACAAGCGCTTCATTACGCGTGATTCTAATTCTAGCATATGCTCAGCTGCTCCTACCAAGCACTAAAGGCAAAAGGATGCTTATCTGGATCAGCCTACTTCTTCTATGTTACGTCCTTCCCCTTTCTTTTGTTGTATTCAGTGGGTCAGGGGGGTACCCGCCCGTGCTTTTTCTTACCGGGAAACACGTCGCTAGCCTAAGGCAGGCTTCGCTATCCTCCCGAAGCTGGCATTTTCCAATGTAATGGTTTTTGCTTACTCACTTATATGGGTACAAGGGGCTTGACTATATTTGACTTTATGTAATTCAGTTTAGCTGGAGTTAGAGTGGGTCGATCTAGCCGCCCTAATTGACCCGGTTGAAGATCACATTACTAAATCCGAATGATGATTTCATAATCAATCATAGAGGTGTGAAATGGCATCTTTTCAGAAGTCAGATAGACCGTTGGAAGGTTAGCGCACATCATTTATCTATAATCGAAATTGAGCTCCGAAGGCAACCCGTCGTGCCCTCGGCGCGACGTTAGCAGCCATTGACGATGTATTTTGAAGACTAAGCGAGCCGGCCTAGAACGGAGCACATGCTACTTCTTCGAAATCGCGAGCACCTTACCTTTCTTCTTAGTCTGATTCGGACACTCCAGACCTCGGTTCTTGGCTTTGATCCAATTCCGAAGCTCGTTTGCTCACTAGTCGATGTCATTTTCAATTGACTTAGTTAGAAAAGTATGGAGATACCGTATCGCCTTAAACAAGCGCCAGGAAAATGGAGCTTACCGCGCTGAGGAGGCCTCTTCGCTCCGTTGGGGCGAGCTGGTCGAGATGTGGTGTCCAGTCACTCACATTGGTGAGGGCTGCGCTATGCCACCTGTCCTTACCCTGGTAGTACTGCTTTAGCAAAGCTAACGGTAGGTCAAACAGGTCTGGGACCATCCTTCTTTTCATAGGCTGGAGCAAACCTTGCGTTTACATAACTATGCCCTTTAGTTGCATGTTCAACCTAAGCAAGACCCTACTCGCTGCTTTATCCATCATCCAATCCACAACAAATCGGATGAAAGCCTGATACTTCTCACCTACTCAAACGAGATTGAAAACTACCATTCCGTCGAATCGGAAAAGGTTTCGAAGAGCGCAGAAGGTCAGTTCGGTGGTAAGATCTGAAGGGGAGATTTACGGGTAACTTAGGAGGATGAGGAAAGAAGAGCTGGTGTGGCGCGTCAAAGGCCCTCGCGCAATGCCGCGCGCAAGGAAGGGTGGCGAGTGGGAGAAGAATTCCTCCCCTTTCGACGAAGGGTGTGGATATGGTCTATAGCCAAAAGAAGAAGTCAAATCAGAAGCAACTGGGCAAGCAAATGCCGCTGTACAAAGGGCCATAGCGTAGCTCGAGCCAGAGCTTTTTTTTTCCAACTAAGTTCCAGTCCGCCAAGGAGTGTGAGTCTTGAACGAAGGCATCAAAAGCCGAACCATAAAGACGCAGCACCACCTACTGTTTCAACCGTAGAGTCGACCAAAACAGAAGCCTTAGGCGAGATAGACAATGAAAGAAAGCACTGGACTTTTCTTTCTCAAATACAAGGAAGTAGACATAGACAATATTTAGTCAAAAAAATCCACGGGGCCCCCGTAAAGCATGGGGTTAATATCCTTTCAAAAGAAAGAATAGGTCAAGGAGCAGAAACTCTTCTTTTCAAGGTAAGAGATCAACTTAGAGCAAAGCAAGCTGACAAGCAAGCTTGCGAAGCAACCGAGGCAAGAGCGTGAAGCAGCTTTTCCCGAACCAAAGGATCCAGGTTCTCTTGAAACAAAATATCCCGATCCCTCAGCATCAGGCGATGTCTCAGTCTCATCTGCATCCAAACCAGAATTTGACTCCGAAGAAGGACAACTCACTTTTCCATAATCACCCGAAAGTCGAATCCATATCATCAAAATAGAGGGCATAGGACTCTTTGCCCTACTATGAACTAGGATCAGACCAAAGACACTTTCCCAGCTTCCGTAGCTGTTCTCTTCCCTTCCATCGATTGAGCTTTCTCCCGCTTAATTCAATAGGGCCTTAGTAGATCGGTTTGAATTTGGACAACTCGATCGCTTCTTCCTTTGCTGGAATTGCCATCTTTGCTGCTCTCGGCTTCTGAATTCGTACCTTTCATACGCCAGTCTAGAAGCCCTAATGTTGTAAGGCACGTGACTGCATTCCTAAATTCTATCTCTGGCTCCTTCACTGCTTCCCAAACTGACCTGCTTACACTGCACTGCTTCTTCCAACAATACTGGAAGTGGGGCTGCCCTATATGGTCAAGCCAAGCAAAAAGGAAGTTCCCTGTTTGTATCCTCTAGTCTTAAGAGTTTCTTTCATCTTCGATAGCCTGGAGATAGTGCATTAGCCTCCGTTGACCAATTTGAAGCTTATGAAATCTCTTTCACAAAGAAGAGTCTTCAATACTCATTTTCTTTTTCAAGTAACCGTATGGGTGGTCTATCAAGACGATAACATATCCCCCAAATAGTGGCTTAGAATTGAAATGCGAATATAGCAAAAAACCATTAATGAAAATCACTTTTCACTCTAGAAGTCCTCAATGGAATCCCTTCCAATTTCGCAGAATATTGCTTAGTGCTCGACCTACTTAATGGGATACCGGTTGAGAATTAGGCCAATTTCCTATTCGGGAAAGCAGACTCATTCGTTGTCTTAACATTTTTTAGGCCATTCTCTCTACTTGAGCAATCATTCATTTTTTTTTGATCAAAATCGTGATACCCAGACCGGACGACTTCTAGCCCAGGTCCTACTACCAGTCCGGAGACAATTGAATTACCTTCTTATCATATCGAGCCTTTGTCACGATTTCAAGTAATGAGTTCGGGCGCAGGTGTCTCCAAAAGGCTGTTAAGGTCTCTCTGAACAGAGCTCCACAACTATCAAAGGAATCTCCCCTGACAGAAAGGAGTCCCACAGTTGATTGAGAGTTTCGAGAATCTTCGATAGGAAAAAGAAAAGCATTAGCCAGTACCAGTACCTGAATAAGCAGCAGTTGTTTCGACAGCTTGGATTGGAATCTCGAATTCTCAACGGTAATCCCCCTCGATTTTCATCTCGACATGAAAAGTCAGAGGGACTGAAAGACTCATAAGGTTATAGTGCGGGATCAGTTCCATTTTCATAGTACAATAATCTAATCTACTTCAAATAAAGACAAAAGGGAATCCACGGTGACAGAGAAAGATGAAGCAAAGAAAGCGCATAGCGTGGCACCCCGTAACAATGGAATTGAGCTTGGCCCTGTCTCGGCCTTAATAAGCAGTTGAATCCTCTGCATGAGGAAGTCACCTCTACATCTTAGAATGTCGGTATCGAGGAAAGACAGAAATATGGGTTAATCAACAGTTCCCAACAGAGATAGATTTTGTGAATCTACAGACAGATATGGTTTTTGAACTGAGCCTGTTCCCACTCGTATACCAGCCAAAGTTAGGTAAAGAGGGTTTCTTTGGCTTCTGAACTTAAAAGTGTCTTCTTTCTCTTAGGGGAAGCCCAAAGCTAGCTATCTCTTCCTTGCTCGACTTCCCGACTTGCCTTCATGAATCAAAGTTTAGCCCTCAGAATTACAGGTTTGCCTTGTGTTGGGACGGTAGGCAAGGTTCGGTACTCAGTTCCAGGCGGTTTGTTTTCCAGTAAGGTACTCAATCAAGCCGTTCAAGCAAGCGGATCGTAGAAAAACCACTTCTCTTGTGTGTCCTCCTTCTCATGGGAGTAGGCACCAGTCTCAGGGAAAGCGGCAGGGGCTTCGGCTGTTGGAAACCCGGACACTGCTCCTGCGCAATCAGAGAAAGAAGAAAGGTAATCCATCTCGACATTCTGAGGGCTAACTCCTAAAGCAATCACGGTAAGTTCACTTCGGGAATCAATACAATAAGATCTTTTCACTCTTTTTCTCTATCAGTCTACCCCCGTAGTCTTCCGAAGGTGTATTAAGGGTAGAGCTTTACCCGGACCGCAATTTCTGACGTGAGAAAGGAATAGCGTAAGGTCCGACCTTTTTCATCTAAGGGGTAAATAAGCTGTTAGGACCGAGGGCAGCGGTTACATCCCGGTAGTCAGCAACAGCGGTTCAGTGTCAAATGAAAGCTAAGCGGGAAGGCTACTTCACTTCAGACAATCAGGCAGAAGCAGCGGTGTCGGGTTCCTTCCTTTCGCCAATAGACTAGACCAGCTACTACTACTACTACGAAAAGTCAGAGCTCAAACTCCTAAGCACCACTACCACTACTCCTATAAAAAAAAAGTGGCTTGCTTATTCTATTCTTCTGGATGTGCTCCACATTTCATTCGCTTTCCTTTCACATCGGTCTTACAAGGCCCTTTCTTTCTTCGGTGAGTTGCAAGAGGGGTTTTTTTTATGGGGATAGGTAAGGAAAGATGACTTTGGGAGGAATTCGGGATCGGTCATCGAGGGGGTAGTGGATGGAGATGACGACTAGTAGGAGATGACAACTAATGGAGCTAGCTTTCTTCTTTCTGCTGACTAATCATGGACTCAGAGCTAAACAACTATGACTCGTATGATTTGCTAACACAACGGATAGTTTCGAAATCTTTCTCGCCGGGTTCTGGCGCTGTCCCCCGAGTTCGCCCGCTGAATCTGCTGCTCGCTGAACAAGATCCCTTCTCAGCAATCAGTTCCAGTCCCTTGTCTTTCTGAATTATGCATTCAACGCTTTCGAATGAGTCGGTTCAAGCAACTCATAAACCAAATCTCAAAAGTTTCACCCAGGTATACATATCCTTACCTCATCTCTGGTTCAGGACCAACCATGCACTCACAGCCACTACTCTCTTCTTAAGCTTGCAGTAGTGCCCTTGCTCTAGTAGTCCAACCATGCAGTAGCATACCAATGCAGATATAGGAGATGATACTCCATCCATCTTTCGACAAATCTTTCAAACATGCAATCTGCATCGTCACCATAGAAAGTACGAATCCGATCAATTTGGACTTCATTGAAGTTTGATGGACGTACACGCTCCATGATAAACGCCCTTACCATTCCATACTGCTCTGCAGTCAACACTCCCAAATCCCGAAATGCTAACCAAAACTTCAATGGTAAAGGAAGTATGCCAGTCGCGAAAACGTGTTGTCTCCCAAATCGTAGTTTTCGAATTCTGCTGACCCTAAGCTAAGTAATCGTTGTTGTTAATTTTCGGTCGAGTCGCGACCGTTCTCTCTAGTCATTTCGTCCATAGATTTTCATCACAAAAAGTCAAGGAGATCACTCAACAAACAAGTAAACAAAATCACTCAAAAAGAAGCATGTTTCGCCACTGACCTGTTATCTCACCGACTTCTTCTTTAATCCTGGTTTATTATAAGAATTCGGTTAATCAGTTTCTTTGCCTCTTTTGATTCTGATTTTACGACATTTCGAATCTGATTCCACGTCCTTTCTTTGTCAATCGGTTGTTCGGTTGCCTAAACCTTTCCTTAAGTCACTTTTCGAAAGTGGAAGTGGCACTTGTGGACCTGAGCCATGGTTACTTCGTTATCAGATTTCACCAGGAGGAAGATATGATGGATGAAGGCCTGGACCGGAGTCCCATTTTAAATAAACCTCAATATCTGGTTCTTAAAAGATGGACACCGTCGGCCGGAAACAGCAGTATTGCATAAGGCTCTGGTTTGGATAATCTTTCCTGGACTCCCGGTCGAATAAAGGCGACCGGATATTCTTTATTCTTTTGCTAGTCGAGTGGGGAGTCTGATCCAATTGGATGAGCATACAGCTAAGCTAAAAAAGAGGTCCTTTGCAAGGCTTTGTGTGGAGATCGACTTGCAGAAGTCTCTCACGCCGGGGATCTTTATAGGAGTGACAGGGGAAGGGTTCTGGCAAAGGTTTAAGAATCCTTGCCATCTTTATGCCTTACGTGCGGCATAAGTAGAGGTCACAAGAGGATCTAAAGTCCAGATAAACCAAACCAGGAAGCGCAGGTAATGGAGGAAATAACGACCTCTGGGGGCACGGAGTCAAGTGAGGCCAGATCTGAGTGTAAAGAAAGCCGGAAAGAGCAGCAACCAGAGAACCATAAGTTGGAGTGCTGTAGCTCACAGAAAGATACATAGGAAGGAGCTTTCGGCCCGTGGACCCAGGCACCGATGCGTAGGCGGAGTCAAGAACTAGCAGCTACTGTTGGAAGATGGGATTGTTTACTTGGCCACCTTCTCCGGAGCCTCGCCCTAACGGATCCCGAACTCTAAGGAAGAATCCCTTTAAATAGAAGCACTAGATCTTATTTCTCCCTTTGTTGCTTCGACCTTTGCTAAAAAGCCAAGAAAGTTACCCAACAAAGTCAAGGACTTCGTCTTAGTCTACTTTAAGGTCATTGAAGAGTTCGTCCTTTGAGTCAGTGGATTGTTGCTGGTAGCTGTTCTTAGGGGCTGTCTACCGGCTCCAAGCCGTGTAAGAAAGTGAATCAAGTCAGTTCCTGTCCTTCTTCTTATTGTAGTTGATTGAATAAGGCTTCCCCGCTTCTTCTTTGTTCTTGTTCTTTCGTAAATCGCGTTGGGCTTAAAAAGACGGTGTTCATCGCAAAAGTTCCATTTCGAGGTTCCTCTGCCTCTGCTAGCGCCTTCCTTCCTCTGCTCTGGTTCTCCCGCTGGTATTCTAAAGCGGGCATAAGACCATCTTAAGAGGTAGAGCCAACCAAGTCAAGAGTAGCATAGTCTCTCTCCTATCTCCTATCTCCTATTCTGTGCTCGTGTCTATCTTGACTATAACGTGCAGTTCAGTTCCGAAGCAGGGGATTCTTTCGTCCGAACAGAAGGTCCTTAACAAGCCCTTTCCCTGTCCCCGCAAGAGTCACTCTTTCGACGCTTTCTTGACCAATAAGACCGGTCGACAATAGCTCTGACTCCGCTTTTCAAAGAACCTATGAGTGCAAAGACCGGTAATCCCGCATTTCTGCTCTGGGGTAATCCCGAAATACAAGATCAGCCTTCTCGTTTGGGGACATCATTGGCTTCATTCATTCCTATCCCAACTGTCGAATCCAAAGCCTAAACCGTCACTCCGCCTTTCACTCGTTTGCAAACAATAGAATGGCATTCAGGAGTTGAATCAAATCAGCAAGGGAACTAGTTGCGAGAGATCTGTCTCATGTCATGGCATGGAAATCGTAAATGCCGCAGATCGTTTGCTGATGCTAATGTGCTTCAATAGTCGGAGAAAGAGAAAAAGCTAATCATTGATCCGAACACAGTCTCCTCTCTGCAGCCTATTACCTATTCTCTTCCTTGCGTGGGATAGATTAACTAGGGTAATCAAGGCAAAAAAAGGCTTTGGACAATTCCTCCTTTATCCCCCATTCCATTCACAGCTGCTATTCCGACATCAGGTTAGAGCACCAGCTCTTCGTCTTCATCTAATAAGGCATTAGACATGGGCAAGAGCCCTTCTAGCAGCAATCCTTGATCGAAGTGAAGGAAGAAAGCCAACTAGTCCCATCTCTTTCTTCTGTTATGGAATTGGATAGTTACTCATATGAAATAGCAGGGGATTCTATAACAGCCGGATATGCCTATTTATGGTATACTGTAACTGCGGAGTTGCCCACTTCTGAAAGTCGCCCAGCCGAGAGTAAGATAGAGATCAAAGTCCCCACATCTGATTCACGTGCAAAACCTTTTTTTTTGTCCAATTGCTTTCAGCTCTGTCAAAGAAGCCCTTCTCTTCTTTCTTTTCTTTTATCGTATAGTGATCGCTGAAGCTGACTAGACACTCACGGCCACACACCAATTCTGGTTTCCCGTCCTTGTCATAATTGCGGAAGGAGGGAATCAAGGCAGGCGCTTCCTGCTAGCCATGAATTGGAAGGCGGTAGCTAGCAGCGTCTTAAGGGGGGCAGCGGTTCCAGGTTAGAAACTGGGAGTTTAGGTTCAATGAAATCTGAACTCGGCTCGATAAGCTCTACGGTCCGTAACATACGGCCAAAAAGTCGACGTTTATGAGTCGCTGGATTTGTGTCCTATCGAGTAGGAGATTTCGGGTACCCACGCTAGCCCCTGTTTAGGACAGGAGTTTTAGACGTGCCGGACCAAAAGTGTGCGAGACAAATCCAGCATGCAATATACCATACCCATACGGCGGCTCCATACGGGTATAAGCTATAGTGGATGGTTGAAGTCGATAATCTGACTTTCAGGTTTTCTCGATTTTCTCATCGACTATACCCGGTGGTGAGCTGGTGGGGAGGGAATGGGCCCCCCCTTTTGATAATTAGTATGTCTTGATAGTCTTTCGTATTATCTCTTCTTCTACTCCCTCTTATGTTTCCCTATTGGTCTCACTACCCCGGTAACTAGATTGACTCTCCTTATCAAGAGATTCCATCTAGTGAATCTAGTCCGAGGTGGAAGTCGTATTAACCCGCAGGATCTCTAAAGATGAGTACGCCCAGATCTGATTCACTTGCAGGTATTCGAGAACAAGCCCCTCTAGAGATGAATGTGCAGCTAACTCCATCACTGTGGATTCAGTGGCATCAATCCCAGTTGCCTTTCTTCGGCCGTATTCTAACTAAGAAGAAATCCCATTCTTGCTAAGAGCGGTAATTCCTTTAGGCCACTCACAGGAACCCCAAGAATTTGTCCTAAATCGTATTTGCTTTCCTATTCATTATTCATTGCCTTTCCTTGGCCCGGTTGGTTTCGCTCTCTTGGAACGTTCATTCCTTGTAAGAACAATCCTACATCTAAACCTTGTTCTTGCTACTTAGGCACTATAACTCCTAGAAGTCGAACTCGCTCGCAGGTAGGGAGAATTGGTTCACATTCATTCCCAGCTAACCAACAGAGTGACTAGTGGTGGGCAAGTAGGGTTTACAGGGTGAGGTAGTTTATTTAGAAAATCATCATTCCCATGGTCATAGTTCAATTCGTTAGCTTTCGACATCTCCCTAGATATCTACTAGTCATCGCCTTGAGTCTTGAGAATGAGAATGGAGTCACTAAACCCCGGGGCAGAAATGGTTCTTCTCCTCGGGGCTTTGTGGATATAATACGGGTTGTTGCCGGAAGAGCTTGCCAGGATGGCTTGGTAAGCAAGCAACCAGGCGCCAACTCCCAGTTCTTTCTCTTCTCTCTTTTTTTGGCCACCCTGTGAACATAGGAATTGGATGGATGACTCACTCTCTCTTGAATGAGATGTCAAACTGGTCCTCAGAGCCCCTCTCTTTTTGATGACTGATCAACACTTGGTACTGACGAGCTACCCCCTGACGAAAGCACAGACCTATCTCCGGCTGACTCTCCTGGTCACCTCACACTCCTCCATAACCTCAAGATATGACTTCACGACTACTGCATCCGCGATGACATTGTCATCGCCCAGTAGAGCATAATCAAAGAACTTCACCCCAGGGCGTACCCTCCATGCTGCATACCACACCAGCATATGATGCGTGAGTGTGCCATGAACTGTAAAACCCTAGAGTAGAGGTTGCCCCTTTGTAAACCGGAAGACATATAGGCGAAGGCCCCTTTTCTGGTAACCGGAAGCCAAAAGCACATAGAATAAGAGAAATCCATGACTCGGCTAATCGACGGCCAAACAAACTAAACAAGACACCTCCACTGAAATCTACCGGCAAAGAGTCGGTAGCAGCTTTGAGATCGAAGGAAAAAAAATCACTTTGCCTAGTTTCGTAGCCAAGGGGCGCGGTTTGGTTATATGTCCCGTCAGTCGGAAGACAATGAAGCACATCCATCACCCGATCATGTAAAGGCCGGAAAAGCAAAAAAAATCATGAATAAGACAAAGAAAGGACTTGGACACACCTATCTCAAATTAGTGAAGATACCGGTGGTTATGGGTATGGATCCACGCGAGATGAGGGATTTCTCGGGTTTTTGAACTCTTGCTGGCTTTATTGATTGACCTCTTGGTAAGGGGAAACTCGCGAAGGTTTTATTACCTTTTCTTCCGTACACCTTTGCCGACACCGGTACCTCCTATCATTGGCACTCTAACTAGGCGAAATGGTGAGGAAGCCGCTTCTGGGACCGTACGAACTAGAAGGAATGATGCTTGCATAGGTGGGGGGCTGCCTCTACTTCTACATGTGGTGCTACCTCCGCTGCTTTCATTAGTCTTGGTTCTTCCAAAGTCGCAATTAGGATTGGACTTAGCGTTTATCCCACATCGGGAATTCTCTCTGTTATGTTGTTGTTTTTAGAGAGTGCGGGGGCCTTTGTCTCTAACTGAACTGTGATGCCGTAGCTTCTTATGCTGCAGCCCATACCATCCTAGCTTCCCATACTTTTTCTACCGCTAATATGACTAGTGCCCATACAGCCTATGTCTTTGCTTCTTATGCCTTTGTTGCCTTTATCCCACTCGAAACTCACTTAGATTCTGCTGACTCAGATGCTGGTGGTCTAACGTCGAATGGAATCTGATCGATCTCAATATGGAACAACTAGAAAGTATATGCATAAACTCTTCTGCCTCTGCCGGCTCTGGAACAGGCTCTTGCTCTAGCTCCGTTCCTCTCCAACCTTTTCTATCTATCCTTAGAAGTAGGGCGAGTAATAAGCTCGATCTGGATCCGAAATGGACTATGGATCTCGATCTATTGGTCTATGCGGGATTCGCCCTCTTCTCCAGTCTCAGTTCTGGTTCGAACAGATCCCTTTCCGCCTTTGAATTAGCTACTACTACTACTGATGAATGCACCTTCGCTGCACTCGGCCGCTTTCAGGGGGAGTGGGGATGGCAGGGAAGGGCATATCTTTGCCGTGATCCCCACGTTCAACTGTTAATCCGTACCTATCCACCCGATGTGATAGAGCGATACTCTGTTCGATTCCCCTTTGATCCGATGCCTACTACCTAATAGAAAGGCAGCCAGCAGTCCATGGCTAGCTGATATATCACGGTTTCACCATCAGAGGGAGGAGATGGAAAGAAAGGAGTCGATCACCTAGCCGATCCCGAATAGCCCGATCTTGATTTCATTTCAACCGATCCGCCGGGTCATAACCTAAAATCAAATAAATAAGAAGAAATATCAAAATCGAAAAGATTCACTCCAAATCGCTGATGAGCTACCCGATTCCCAACCAACATCTGCGTACGCGAAGAAGGCTTATTGTTAGTCGCTTGAGAGCTGTCCATGCCAAGCGTATGATCGATCACACATCTGCTCTTCTCATTCTCTTCTCTATGCTCCAAACACAAAAAATGAATATTCACTGGAAGGGGAAGCAGTACAGTACTAACATAGTATGGTTCAAACCAGATAGAAGGGCAAGCAAGCGGACGTAGTTCTCAAACGACTTCTCTTTGCTCAGGACTCCCTTTGACTTTACTAATAAGGGGATCGAACTTTCAGAAGGGTAGGGTGGGCCAGGCAGACATAGGAACTTCGTAAAGGCAGTCAAAAACAGAGGATAGAGAGCGCATGAGCTTTCATTCTGCTTCTGAAGCTTCAACTGTTCTAACAACACCTCGCACATGGAGATGGGCACGTTCCACTCGAAAATATACTTCCACTATTGAGAGAATTTTGGTTGGTAAGAAGATTGGGATCTCGTGTTGTTATTTCAGTTAGGCTGAGCCGACTCACTTTTTAAAGAAAGAAAACTACCTATCATTCAGTTCCGCAGAAGCAGAAAGTGTTTTAACATTGACTATTCGACTTATTATTACATTTACTAGAAAAAGAACCCCCATTCTTTCGACGAATGATTTTTTTTGAGAATGGTAATTGAACTCAAAACAATAGTCCAAAAAGAAAACGGTAAAACGAAGGCTATAAGTGGATTGTGGAAGGTCCCGCGCTACGAGTGATTGAGACTTGGTGAATGCCACATAAGACGGGCTGTAGGAAACACTCGCTTATGGAGGGCCTGGTCCTGAGCCTGAGTGAAAAGCCCATTTAGACACTTCCTTCCCGAAGGAGAACTACTCTCGACGGCCCCTAAAAGACGGGGAAAGACAATAAGCACACGTTTTGGATCCAGATTAGAGGGAAAGTGACTGACGGCAAAAAAGCCAGGTTTTCGTGAAATGTTCCGTTTCCGAAGTCAAGTGATGAGTCAAACTCTGTTGATGCTACAATGATCGATAAAACGTGATTGTGAAAAGTATATTATGGGAGGTAGAGTTCCGAGGGAGACTTGGTGAATGCCCATTGATGAGGGGGCCTAGGCCTAGCTCAGGGGTCTGGTCAAACCTTCCGGACAAGTGCTTACGCTCAGCCTTTGCTTTGCTTTTCTACCATAATACTGGTCCTTTCCTACAGCTCCTGATATTCCACTCACTATGGCTAATCAACCTCTCCTTATCGGCCACTGGGGCCATACTGCACTTGTGGGTGGATCAAGGAGACTCAGATTCCGATTGCTGCTTGAAAGCTCTCGCAAAATGGCGGCAAAGAAAGAAGGCTTCCCCGTCTCAAGGGATATATATATATATTCTTATTATAGAATATTGGTTTTTCCAACAGTCTTTCTTTCCATCTAACTGAATCTTATGCTAGCCATTTCCATGCTGTTCAACGCTCTGTTGTAATTACCAAACGGTTGTATACCCAATCCCCCGTCTTCCTTGGGTTGGGCTACCAACGAAAAGATTCGATTTCATCGTCTTTCTCTGCTCGTTCCTTCCCCACCAAGAGTTTCGGCAGACTCTGCTTTTGACAACCGGGAAAACTCCTTCCTAAAACCCATTTGTTCCAGTAGTAAAGTAGCCATTTGATTGATATAAGCCGATAAGACATGTTTTATAAGTAGTTGTCTGCCAATGAGGCGTCGCCCTATTTGAGACTAAGGAAGGCTCCTTTTGACTGCATTTTTTCCTGCTTTCTTTGTGCCCTTTCCAACTAGTTATAGATTGTCCTAATGCCTATAAACTGGGACCAAGTAAGTCCATAGATCATCTGTTAATCCTTCTTTGAATCCCAGTTGTATTAGTATCCGTCGTCGTCTGAGTTTTGTTTTCACATTCATGACCAAAAGTATACAAAAGTCTTGTTTTCCCCCGGGGGCAACAAGGAAAAAATGAAATCCAGTTTTGAAGCGTCGAAAAGTGGGGATATCTGGCTTTGTTATTTTGACAGTGTCATCTGCAACCAGCCAGTAAGTAGAGATATGGAGAGAGGGGACAGCCTTGTTGCCGACTTTGTTTGGTTCCTTTTATGAACCCCACTGGTCGTCCATGGATCATGGGTGCTATCCATTGTATTAAACTTTCGTATCCTACTCTGCAAATCCCATTTTCCTTAAGCATATAGAAACCTATGATTAACATTATCATATGCTGGTTTGGCGAGTTTAGTGATCATGGCTGGCTCACCTGATCTATCAGCTGAGTAGTAAGCTTTCTTGGGAGAATCATTAATATCTCTTCCTATCCAAATGAGATTAGGAGGGCGTCCTTTTTAAGAGCCAGCGTGTCTTTCAATCTATTGGTAATGACTTTAGTCATTCTCTTATACAGTGTAGTCCCCATAGCAATGGGTCTCGGTCTAGTGAGGTTGTGCTTTTTTGGGAATCATTGCCAGGAAGAAGAATGGAATTGCATCTGGTTTGCTCCTGTTCAACTTCAATTACCATATGGAGATGGAGGTTGTCCTTAATTATGTTCCAGCACTACCCCTGAATCAATTAACCAAGTAGAAGTTGAAGTTCAGTTGGAATCCATCTAATCTAGTAGCTTTTGATTATGAACGGCCCCCCTGTTGTTGATAGATAGCTTACAAGATGGAATCATTTTGATTGTGCCCGGGGGATTCTTTAAAAGATTTTTTGGACTGCTGCTATATGCTGTTGGCTTGATAAGATGGATAAGTGTGATAACAATTTCATAACTTCTATCCTTATCTCCTCATGCTGAACCAGAACCCGGCCTGTTGGGCATTTCAAATTGAGAAAAGTGTTGATTCTGCGTTTCTTAATAGATGCGTGGAAAAAAGAAACACTTTTTAACCACAACTGTCGAGATTGTAGGCGCAGCGACTCCCCTACCCTTTTCTTGACTTAAAGCTGAGCTTCCAATCTTTTATACATACAATAGTCCTCTATGTGTTCTGCATGTGGTTCTCTCTCAATTGCTTGTTCCAATCTTCCTTTTCCATTCACGTGTTTTCTGCTTGTTTTGTAATGCTATTTCCTTCGCCTTTTTCATCTTCAGTTTGGGCCTTTAGTCGAATTGCTACTGCTATTATTACTAGTCTTCGGTTAAAGCAGTAGGCAGGAGCTTGAAAATTCCTGGGAGTTTCATTCAACATTTCCTCAAAAAATGGTATACATTCTGCATTCAGAAGCCATTGTTGATCTATCCTCAAAGGTATAAGGCAACTCATTGGTTGTCATTAATATAGGTCTATGATTAGTCCTTACAAGTAGTGATAGGAATGGATTCAAGTAAGATAGATTCGTTCTCGTTCTAAATAAGTCCTTCCCGGTCCTTTCCCTATTGTCGATTAGACCAGGTAAAAGCTTTCATTTTTCATTAAAGTCAGATTATACTGAGCAGTTCTCTGAATGTAGACATGAGACGATCAGCAGATCTTCGACCGCCCTTTCAGTCTGATCTGGGTTATAATCCTCCATGTATAAACATGAAATATCCTTCAACACTTCGACGTGCCTGTGCCCCCTCCATTCATTCCTTTTTGAAACGTTCCAATGGTGGTTCATATAGATTGGAGATCTCAATGAATTCGCCAGAGTCAAATGGTATGCTCCATTTTTTCCAGTAAGGAGTCGTTAGTACTGTCGAGGCCCTCATTCTCTTCTTCCGAATCAGGCCGACACATAGTGTTGGAATGGGGATCAACACCACTGAAAGCGACTCCAGTAGGTATCCGGGGCGGCTGCCCAGTCGAATTTCCTGCAATAAAAGTCGAGATGTTGTTGTTCTACTACACTTCACATTTTCAGAAGTTTCTCTCTATTCCCTAATAGAATATGTTTCAGGAGAAGTTTCTTCATAAGATAACCGGTTCATCCTTACCCCGGTCTTTTTTGTCTCGTCGGGTAACGTAGGGGGCAATTTCGATGTATCAGTCGGAATCACTAGCCATTTCGACCGATCCTCTGACTCCTCATTTCTGGTTGGGAATGAGTTTTCACTGACTCACTTTCTGATTGCGAGTTTCTCAGTTCCGAGTGGACTCGCGTCATCTTTGTCAATCATTTTGTCTTCCTTATTGTAGAACCTGATGTAGTGGTAGATCTTCTTGTAACATTTCACTTTGGTCATTTTTTTTTCTCATTGATTGAGTTGATTTCAACCTCCTTCTGGTTCGTATGTTGCTGGTTTGTTGCTGTCCGACCACCGCCTTCGTTGATAGGTCTGTGTCACCTCCCTAAGTGGGCTTTCCCTCTGTGTCAACGGAAGATCTAAATCCCTTCTATTCTCTGTGGGATCCTGTTCCAGTTGTTGAGTCTCAACAATCGTTTTTCTGGAGTGGCCGATCAATCCTCTGCTGATCAGGTTCACTTCCGTCTGATTGGAATTTCATTTCCCCTTTTTGGGCCCCGGGGAGCACTCCGTTCCAGCGAGCAAGCAAAGCATACAGCACTGAAATCGAAGACTACAAGCAAAGCGAAAGCCTCTCTTCAATAAGGAAAGGAAGGAAAGCTACGGAAGCTGGCCAGACTATCAGATAGCGAACAGGGAACTCCCTTTAAAAAGAAAAACATAGGCGCACAACCTTAGTAGTAGGGCAGGACCCTTATTGTAGGAGAGGAAAACAATAATTACAAGTTGGTACGGTAGCCGGATTAAGCTTTAACCCGTGAGGGACTGAATGACTTTTTCGGTCTTAGTGAAAAAAAAGCCAAATGAAAATGGTTTTTCTCAGTTCAGGAAGTACTCAATATGGTACCATAAAGGTTGATTCAATCGTCAAAGGGAATAGTTTCAAGCAGTTTTTCCATAGCATCTTGCGAGTGAGATCTGGTTTTCTGAATTTTCCACCAATATGAGTGGAAAGTGAAACGATCCATCAATCCCTTCTCGAGGACTTTCTTTCCTATTCAACTCACTGGGCTCGCGTATTCCGCTCGAAGGTGACTATGCTTGTGTAGCTCTTTCTGTGGCGGGTGCAGGGACGGGTGCGGATAGAGTACAGCGCTTGCTCTTGTGCCAGGCAGCTCGAGAAGGTCAAGTTAGGAAGAGTAGGAGCCCGTTGACCCCTTTCGAAGGTAAGGTTACGGTTGCGTTCTAACCAGAGGGGAGTTACAGCAAATATACGCCTATGACGATAGCTATATACATACGAGAGCGAGTAGTAGGCTCTTCAAGACCTGCTCCAGCTCCTGTTGCTACAACCAGTGGACCAATAAGCTAGTCCTGCTTGTGCGCCTGTTGCTGGGCATCATATTACTGTGCCTGTGGCTGTGGTGCTTTCTGTAGCGATTACTTGTGGCAAGCGGGAAGGTAAGTACGGCTTTCGATAGCTAATACGAGTTGGGATTACCAGCGACGTCAAGAGGGACAAAGCAAAGAAAACTCGCGTTAAGCTCCTTAAAACGAGCTAGAACCACGTCAATCGAATTCCTAATAGTATTTATTTATTGCTTTCTTTCCGATTCCTAAGCCAATACTCCTATGCTTATTATGGTAGCAAATAATACAACTTATATACTCGCTACTCCTACTCCTCTCGTACTAGCTTCCGTCTCCTTATCTCTACTTCTGTCTCTTACCCATTCCCCTGACCTTCTCTTACTCTTCTTCTGGCTTATTAACTCGTCTTTCCGCTTTGTCACTCTCGTATTCTGAATAGGAATCGGCAAGCAGGTACAACCACCCTCGAAAAATCAAACTTCCCTCCTTACCTTATGAAGCCTTACTGTCCTTTACCTAACCTACTCGCTCGCCGAGCTTCTTTTATCTTGGTTATTGGCTTTTTGACTCAAGTTAGAGCTTTTCTTTCCTGGCTTTTTCACTCGAGTTGTTTAATTGACATTACCTTGTTCGCTTGGCTTTAGCTCATTTTTTTTTTGCCATTTCTTCTCTTTACAGATCCCCTCGAAGTAGGAATCAGAATGGCAATGAAAAATCATAGCAATAGTCGTATCGTAGGTGCAGGTGCTGGTGAAAGAAGGGATTCTGGGGCTGGAGTCAAAGGAGCTTGAATAGACATCGAAATCATAATAGAAAGCAGGCCTGCGAGCAGCGAGTGCCCTTTGTAAGTTGCGAGCCTGTCAAACCATAGGCGCCTTACCGCCCCCCTTTCTTTTTTGAATTAGAAAGAACGGGACGGGGGGATGAAAGACAAAGAAAGGGGGCTTTATGATCGGAGAAAAAAAAGGAAGGGGCGTGGTTGATGTGTCACTGGGTCGGTGGGGAACCCGTAGGAAGGGGGGACGACCCGCCGAATTCACATCAGAAATCGCCAACATGAACACAAACGAAATCGTCGAATTTCGTATAGAAACAAAACGAACCACTTCGATTCTCGGAGCTGAGGTATATGAAGAATTGCTTTTTGGTCCCTTTCGTCCAGTGGTTAGGACATCGTCTTTTCATGTCGAAGACACGGGTTCGATTCCCGTAAGGGATAGGTACTTATGGACGGCCGGCGGTATCATTGCTGAGTGATCGCTCGCTATCTGGCTTGAAAAGGTGGTCCGGAAGCTTCCTCTCTCCCAGCAAGCAAGACGAGATGAGATCACCACTTCGTTGTAATGGACTTCCTTGAATTCTTCCTTAGCCTTAGATGTCCTTCCTATCATAGATTCTCGAACCTCCGACAGAAAGAATTTCAATGCATGCGTTCTTTCTCTCCTCCCCTCAGCCACACATCTCTTTCGTTCGCCCCCCATTTTTTTTCTCTATGTCACCGTCTCCTCAATGAGCGTAGATTGATGGTTCAGGCTTTTGTACCGGTCAATCTTTATATCCTATGATTCTGGCATAGTTTTGTTGGATCAAAGATCGGCAGGTGATCCGTCCTTTCTCCTCTGCCGTGGTTCATGCATTCTTCCTTCCACTTACGTCGAATCGACGGATACAGGGTGGGGCCGCCAAGAGCGGAAGGTTCCTCAGTGCTTTTTCATTTCTATTAGAATTTTCATTTCGTTATTCATCTTTTATATTTATGTGGTCGAAGCACCACTACACCAGGTGGTCAAAAATGGAGTGTATCGTTCGCAGCCTTCATTCCTGCCTGCTCGCTTCCACACACGCCTTGCATTCTGCACGGTTGCCTTTCCATCTCCCCTTCTTTAATGGCGGAGGGCGAACCCTGCTCCCGCTTAGATAGAACAGGAGCCCTGCCAGAACTAGAACAGGCCTTTAAGATATAGGGGGGCGCCAATTTGCTCGCTTATACAAGACAGACCTTGACTGCCGCAAATCGACGTCTTATACGCCCTGCCCTATAGATTAGTAATAGGGAGCACCCTGCTTTTGGTCGTCCATAGGAAGGAAGAGAGGGGTCAGCGAGCAGGTGTTCCCCATCTTTACCAAAGGCAAACAGCCCCCATGTTATTCAGCGTGGGGAGCCTGCATGACAAGAGCAGGCAGCAGGCATGGTGCATGGGACCAACACTTCTTTTTCTCGCCAAGCCAGCCACTTCATTCAATCAATCATATGTTCTATTCCGGGACACTGGCATTCATGACTTTTTTCTTTCTGAAATTTGGCACTTTCTGAAAAGGCCGGCTTATTACGCTTATACTTATCTAACGTATACGCTTACTCACTTTCTTTCAAGACAAAGAGGATAGCGCGCTTCTTACACCACCACTTCTAAGATAAGAGACCACTCTTCTACTTTGAAAGCGCTACAGCTAAGCGGTTGCTTGGTACCAAGTGGTTGGTTGGCAAAGAATAAGAAGCAAAAAGCGAAAATGCTTTAGATTTGCTTTAGCTGCCGCTTTTTTTCAACACAGAGCCGGGAATAACGGCCGGCATAGAAGTCTCTTGCACGCAAGGAGATGCTGCTGCTGCTGGATGTCATGGTTCCGGGGCGCCATGATCCTTCTATCTGGAACAATCGAGGGCACTGACTGACTGCATCAATCATCGCTCAGTGATCCCTTAATTGCCGCCAATAGCGCTTCGCTTGCATGCAAGGCGGCGCGCCAGGTAGACACGCGCGGGCGAAGGAGATGCATTTTGAGTACTGGTGGTACTGGACAAGCTCTAGGGGAATAATCTCTTTCTTATTTCTTTCTGCCTTTCTTTCCCATGACGACTAGGAACGGGCAAATCAAGAATTTCACTTCGAATTCCGGACCTCAACATCCTGCTGCTCATGGTGTTTCACGATCAGTATTGGAAATGAACGGAGAAGTGGTGGAACGTGCGGAACCACATATTGGATCACTCCAGTGCGGCACGAAGCCGCTGACGCTGAGTAGGCTCCTATGCCGCTAGCTATGCCCTGCTCGGTCCCCCGGCACGGTGGAGGTTCCGTAGCGCGTCATGAGCACCGGGCAAAGGGGCGGTTGAGCAACTCAAGCGAACCGCCCTACCTTACTTTGGATAGGGATAGAAGGGAGAAGGTTGTGAAGGTGGCCTCGTTATCCACACATCTGGTCGGATGAATGGAGGACCGACCGACCTGGGTTTTCACGAGCGTTGGCGGGTCCTGGAGTGCCCGTCAAGGGCGCTAGCGCATACCCCGGGGTGATCATCACCACCTGCACCTCACATCTCGGCACAGTGGAACGTGTAACCCGCCTGCTGTCCAAGTCAACCACTGAATTTCCTGTAATTCATAGCGCCTAACAGAACGTAGCAGCAAGGGACAACCCACCCATACAGACAGCCTGCGGGGAGGATGGCACTACTGGCAAAGACCGTCTGGCGAAAACGCCGCAGGCGCGAAGCGTGGTAGGCCTGCGCCGGGGGAGCATAGGGAGGAAAGGGAGCCCGGACGGTGGAAGAGCCAGGGGAGGCCGGGTCATTTGACGGAAATGGAAGGCTTTTTCCGAGCGGCTCATTCATTCTTGGAAAAAGAGGGAGGGAGCGAGCCAATGTATCAATGAATAGATAGAGTCAACGGTAGACAGACAGCGCTGCCTACACGCGAATTAGCTTCCGAGGTCGAGCAGTCTCAATTTCACTACTGGATTTGCGAATGAATGCTGGGCTGGGCCACCTCGAATGGCGTGAGCCGCATGCGGGGAGACCCGCACGTACGGTTTTCAGGGGGATCCGGCCGAAAGACCGGCCGGCGCCCACCCGACTAGAGGGACTGAGAAATTAATAGAGTACAAAACTTATCTTCAAGCTTTACCTTATTCTGATCGTTCAGAGGGCGATCGCGGAGTCACTGAATGAAGTCCTCCGTTTCTTTCGGAGGTGCTGACCCGCTGCGAGGCAGATATGACTAAGTGACATATTGAATATGGCGACGACAACAGCATGTCGTAGAAGGAGATAACAGGTGGAGCCAACGACCCACTAAGACTCACGTATCTACAACTACATCCCCGAGCGGCAGTCAAACGGAGGCGTGAATGCAAGATGCCAGCGGAATGATCGGCCGGACAGAGGCTAGGGCTGCTTCCTTCCCACCGCGTCCTTCCTTGTGTGTCGGAGATATAAAGCGAGTGCACCGGAAAAGAACGGGAACTGAGTCGATCTATTCCATGGCGAAGCATCCGAAGCATAACTGCACACTCACACGATCTTTGCCGAGAGATAGGAGCATTCGGTGGAACCGGTGAACTACACTTGCTTCTTGATAGATGTGTGGGACAGAGGGCTCGTGGTACCTGCTGCCCACCCTTCCTCCGCTTTGATAACCGTGTGAACGGAGAGTGGGCAGAGCAAAAGGGAAGGAGGTCCTCATACGGAGTCGCACACTTGAGCAGTGCGGGAGACTGGAGAATGGGTCGAGTAAACTCCCTTGGGGCCGAGAAAATCACAGACGAAGTGTTTTTTTATTTTCACAGTATTGATTTCTTTTTTCTTAGTGATTGGAAAGGTTGGTATGTTATAAACAAAGGAAGGCAGAGGTAAGTACTTCGAATGGCGAAGAGAGGCGGCTCGGTAGGGAAGGAATGGTCAATCGTCAAGTCAAGGATGACTTCTTTGTTGGCGAAACGGGAGAAACCACGCCAGTGATTCTCTGAGCCGGTCTTGATTTCCAACGCCTCGGGAAACTGGTCGAGATAGATGACAGCACCTTTTTCTCTTCTTCCTTACCGGGAAGGCGCACTTCTCTTCTTCTTCTGGCCTTCACCTCCCGCCCGGCCCGGAAATAGAACCCAGCCCCCCTTCTGATCCATTCATTTCTGCAAGCAGGCGGGATCCAGAGCTAAGCCCCCTCCTATTCGAGGCCGGGTGGCCTCGCCCAACCTTCCTTTTGCTCTTCCTTCGGTTTGGCTCCACGAACGCGCCACCTAGGAGCCCCACTCATATTCAAAAGGCGCTACTTCAATTCAAGCGCAAGTCCCCCACTTTGACTATAAGAAGCAAAGTACCAAAGTGGTTGCGGGTCTGAACTAATTGCTTCGTTTCGTTGGAGGGTTTATGGATGGATTCAGTCAGCCTCACTCCTTCCTTTTGAAAAGTGACGCTTTGCGTCTTCGCTTCCGAGGGTTAGGGTCAAGGGCCGTTTCGAGCAAGCTTTCGCTTTTTCTCCCGGCTTTCAACAACTTTCGCTGACGCTTCCAAAGGCGACCCTATGACGTTTCCGTCATTGAAGTAGCCTTTCGTCGCCCTACCCTAAGAAAGAAGTCACTATCAAACTGCTTGCCCTACTGAAGTACCAAAGGTGCGCGGAGCCCGGTTTATATTAATATGTTTGCTACTGAAAGAAGTAGGGCTCCTATTGAAACGCTTTCCCTCCCTCAAAAGGCGCCCAGCTTTCAAGACGATTATCAAAAATCGTTACGCTGCCATTTTTCCAATATCATTGAATAGCATGGCCCGGGGCTAAGGTAACTCCAGTGGGAGAGCCGTGTTATGGGTGACCTTATTGCACGGTTCAGAGAGCACTTGTGTATGTGATGCAAGTGAACGTGTACGAAAAAGCTGTCGTAAAGTTTCGTTGTTCGTTCCGTCGTCGACCCTATCTATGTTTCTACGATGGCCCAAGAACACGCTCATTCTTCAGCCGTAGAGACACTTTTGAATTTCGAGGTACCATTACGAGCTCAATATATACGAGTGTTATTCCGTGAAATAACTCGAATTTCAAATCATTCACTTGCTTCAACTACTCATGCTATGGATGTGGGAGCATCAACTCCGTTCCTTTGGGCTTTTGAGGAGCGGGAGAAATTGTTGGAATTCTATGAAAGAGTCCCGGGAGCCAGGATGCATGCCAGTTTCATACGACCTGGTGGAGTGGCACAAGATCTGCCTCTTGGCTTATGTCGAGATATTGATTCCTCCACACAACAATTTGCTTCTCGTATCGACGAATTAGAAGAGATGTCAACCGGCAACCGTATCTGGAAACAACGATTAGTGGATATTGGTACTGTCACTGCACAGCAAGCAAAGGATTGGGGATTCAGTGGTGTAATGTTAAGAGGTCGTGCGACATGAAGACATTGATAGCAATATGGGGGAAGTTCCCATCAGGCAACAACGGTTCTGCCTGACCCTACAAAAGCATGCATATGTTGTCAGTGAAGATTTTGTGTGAAGCCTTGGAGACGACGTACCCGGGGCTAGGGTGAGCTGAGGGGGGACAGCGTAAGTGAGCGAATGTGTGTAAGCCCAGTCAAAGATTCCTATTCTAGGCGGGGCGGGCCATCCACCTTCGAATGGTGTTGGTCCGTAGGACCGTGAACGGATTCGCCTCTGGCCTCTGGGCACGTCGGAACCGCATGAGTTCACCGGGGTGGAGCACGGTCCGCCAAAATCGGCATAGGTTAGGTGCTATTGATGGAACATGGTAAGCCCATCTTTCTCCATATGGAAGTGCTGCGGGCACATAGAGATGTGGGTAGAGGAAGTCTCAAAAAGCGAAGACCGAGCTGTAGGTCACGTGACCTACACCGAAAAGGTGGCTGACTGGGCTTTCTCCTGGATCAAAGCAGATCAGCTCGCCGAATTCGTCGATCGAATCGGGCGCCCCGGAACGTCGAATGAAAATAGGTGGCCGGGTTCTCTTTAAAAAACCCTCAGTATATGAGAGGCCCGGCCCCCTTCCCCCTATCCCTCCCTTATGTTTAGGAGCGGGATCTGCCCAAGAACGACCTGTGGTGGTACGGAAGGCACGGACTCCGCGAGCGTCCCGCACCCTCAGAGAAAGAAACTCCTCAACCATCACAAGAAAAAAAAAAGTATGACGCTCTGTGTCTGACTCTATTGGTCATAGTTCCTTGCTGTTGCGGCCGGTGCTCGTTTGCGCGCGCGTGAACCACCCAATTAAGGATGCGATGCCTCTCGGGGCATCTGAGAATGATTCGAGCCGTATGAAGGGAAACTCCCACGTACAGTTTGTTTTGGGGGGGAAGGAGCCCGACAGGGTCCCCCCACTGACTTGGCCCGGGCCTAAGTGAAAGTGAAGTGGTGGGCCTACCCATCCCAACCTGGGGTATGCTGGGATTCGCGAAGAGCAGCACCTTACGATGTTCATGACCAATCGGATCCTGACGTACCAGTAGGTACCAGAGGAGATCGCTATGATCGTTACTGTATTCGTATCGAAGAGATGCGACAAAGTGTTCGGATCATTGTGCAATGTCCTAATCAAATGCCTAGTGGCATGATCAAAGCCGATGATCGTAAGCTATGTCCTCCATCACGATGTCGAATGAAACTATCCATGGAATCGTGCGCCGTGTGAAACGTAGATCATCGCCGTTCTTAACCGAGACTCAGGTTAAGCTCCGTCTCGGAACCGTCGTGGGGTTAGGAGTAAAGCATCCCGAGGTTGGCGCATCTCGTTGGGCGTGGAGAAGCATTGGGAACCCCAATATCTTTCTTCGGAGCAGTTTCTTTTCCCGTCCCCTCGCCCCGGCATAGCGCTTCGCTTCCGGTTCTTCGGAAGAATCAACTGACTTCTCCCTTCTTCATTGATCTGGGGGAAAGGGAACCGTCTACCAGTTGGGAAGCTAGACATCAAGGTTGTGGCTTGATGAGGATAACTAAGCTGACACGCCGGAGTTGACTGCTGGCACAACAGGGTGGTGCCTTACCGCACCGTAGGCGCACGCGCGGTAGCGTTCGTGGTGGTGCTTCAGGATTCCAATGTACTGCGTCCAAGATCAGAACGAGCTTGCCGGCGGACCACTGCCGTCCCATTCTTTAGTGAGCTGGAGCGCAGCCATCTTATCCACTGAACTAGCGTCAAGCTATCGCTTCGGGTCGAAGCACTAAAAGAAAAGGACCGGGAAAGGCGGCGGCATAGGAACCACGGGAACCCAGGAGGGAGAAAGACGATGTACGGGATACGGGATCCTCGTAGTAGGCTGGACCAAAATCCAGCCGAGAGAGGGCAGCCTTTAGAAGCAACAGGTTGGGAAACCAAGAGAACGCTTCGCCTTTTCTTATCTTCTTCCCGTAGGAGTAGCACAAAAAGAGGGATTAGCATTATTGACCCCATGAGAAAGCACTAACACCTTCCTCGTTGGGGCTCCGCGCACTGGGAAAAGGCTTCCGCGACGGGAAACCGGCCACTAGTTACGAAGTGATAAGGTATCGAGAGGTCCCTCACAGTCAGGTGCGATGCAATTGCCCCCTATTAGTAAAGTACCCCTCTTCCTATTTAGTTTAGGGGGTTGAGGCGAGAAATGGCTTTTTGAACCGTTCCGTTCGCCACGCACCGGCCCCATTCACTTGCAACTCGTAGAGGCTGTAAGTACACAGTGCCCCACAACTATCAAAGTAACGTGGGGTTGAAACACGAGAGTGCCTACCTCCGAGCCGAGAGTGCCCGCCCTTTCTGTCAAGTAGGCGACTTTTTCCGGAACGCAGTCCGGAATAACCGTGACCGTGTATATAAATATCTTCGATGCTGTCATTTCGAAATGTCCGCTTCAACCGCTGTTTCACCTCCCAAAAAGCGTCGTTGGCTTGACGAGCGCAGATGAAGAAGCGGGAGCAAGAAAACCAATAATCTCTTTCTTGTCCTTCTACTTAAGTTAAGGGGCAAAGAGAAGCGCTTTCGCTACTGAGAAAGCGAACGGTCAGCGCGAGGGTTCGACGACTTAGCCGAGCGTTAGCGAAGCGGAACGAAGCGCTTCTATAGATAGGAGCGTCCTTTATGCTGAGCCTCGGTAGCAAAGCACTTAAGATGAAGCGTCGGTAGCAAAGCTGACAACGCAACGCGTTAGCGAAGCGTCATTCTCATAGCGAGGCGCTTCGAGTTAGCGAAGCGCTGTAGTAGCGCCGAAGCCTATGTGCTATAATGCTGAACCAAGGACGCTCCGCCTTATCTATAGAAGAAGTCAACTTCATTCTGAACGAATGGGATCCTTGGTGGGTAATGGCTCAATCTATAGATAGAAAGCCCTATGATGGGAAACTACCACGTTAGGTTTGGAGAGAGATGGGACCAGTTATAGTTTAGGGGGAGCAGATGCAAGCTTTTTCTTTCCATAGCCGGCCAAATGACTACAGGATCATCGGTCTACTCTACCTCAATTCACCATTTCGAACCTTATACAGAAGGTTTTTCCGTACCAGCTCCTTCTACCTATACCGCAGTTGAAGCACCTAAAGGAGAATTTGGTGTCTTTCTTGTCAGTAATGGAAGCAATCGTCCCTACCGTCGTAAAATAAGAGCACCTGGCTCTGCCCATTCACAAGGACTCGATTCTATGTCCAAACATCACATGCCAGCAGATGTCGTCACCATCATAGGTACTCAAGATATTGTGTCTGGAGAGGTAGATAGATAGGACTACGTCTTGCTCGATCAGGACCCTAGCTTTATTGCGAGCCAAAAGACCCTGAAAGAATAACTAAGGAAATACCGCATTTAGAACAGAAGCTCATTTACTCCGCTATTTAGACAGCTCGTTGACTTTACTTAACGTTGGTTTCGGTTCGATCCACTATCCTTTTTGAAGCGGATAGTTCACAGTGCTCATTCTCAAAAAAAACCGGAAAAGCCAACTCATCATGATGTTTCCACTCCATTTTCATTACGAAGATGTATCACGTCAGGATCCGTTGCTCAAACCGAATCACGCCAACGTTATGGAAGTTCCTGGATCGTTTGAAATAAGATTAGTACCAAAAGCAGCCTCTGATTTCAGAATCAAATATGGAAAATTGGCTATGGAGATTCCGCGCGGTCAGAGATTCATACAGACAGAAAGGGGCCCTTATTTCCAAGCAGGAAAGTCGTTTCGATCCAATCCATTCTTGGGGTCCGAAAAAGACACAGGATATGTCAGTGACTTTGCACGACAAAGCGCTCTCCGAGGGCATGGAATGTGGCATTTTTTGGTCAGAATCTCGACAGTAATGTCTATGTTAGATTCTCCGGTCGAAATACGGGAAAACCCCATGAAATTTTCGATGGAAACGGAGTTTTGCGAATTCTCCCCGGAACTGGAAGATCATTTCGAGATCTTCGAGCATATTCGAGGGTTCAATGTGACTATTGTCACTTCGGCAAACACAAAAGATGAGACTTTACCACCGTGGAGCGGCTTTTTGCTAAAAGATGAGGGGGAAACTAAGTAAGATGTCGGAGAAGCGAAATATACGAGATCACAAACGTAGATTGCTCGCGGCTAAATATGAATTGAGACGAAAGCTTTATAAAGCCTTTTGTAAAGATCCCGATCTTCCGTCTGATATGCGGGACAAACATCGTTATAAGTTGTCCAAGTTGCCAAGAAATAGTTCCTTTGCACGAGTAAGAAACCGATGTATTTCCACGGGTCGCCCTCGTTCCGTAGTTGAGTTCTTTCGCATTTCTCGTATCGTTTTTCGTGGATTAGCATCTCGAGGTCCTTTGATGGGCATAAAGAAATCGTCTTGGTAGCAACCACCAAACCAATAGAACAAAGGTTAGCTCTGCAGCTGGTCCACAAGCAAGGGTTGTAGGTCCATTACCGTCCGGCTCCGGACCGAAAAGACCTAACGGAGTCATCCCAACTCTCGGATCGGAGATGCTAACGAGACGGGAATCGAAGTGGGGGACCTCTCTACCGCACCTGTCTCCCCAGACATAGACTACAGGGTAGTACTCTTGGAAAGTGCGAAGATCACCGCGTGAACAACATCTAAAGTGACGAATGTCACTCCCGAGGGGTCGACCACTATTATACATCAATTTTTTAAGAGAACTCTTGTTCATGTTCACGCCGGAGTGCTGAGGTTGTTCCCACCATTGAAGTCAGAGTCTGGGTGTGGGCCCGCTTACTAATACTTACTAATAGGGTTCCGAATGAAAAAGACCAAAAAGTGCTTCGTTTCGTTGGTAGAACCAACGCCAATATCATATTGACTCTCTCTCGTCCAATAAGAGTTTCCGAGAGTGACTTTCTTCAAATTCTCTCCTTTCCAAAGCTCCACAAGGCAGGCAAAAAGAAAGAGTAATAGGACAACAAGCAATGTTGCTTTCATTTGAGTTCTTTCTTTGTTGAGATTGAAATCGACCTTCTTTTGAAAAGGGGTAGGTAGTTTGCACGCAGGCAAAACTTCTTCATGAAAGGAGTTCCTGACTTTTCTTTCATAGGTTTCTTAATGACTAGTCGTTCGTTTGAAGCCTTAAGAAACCGGCAGTTTTTTTTTCCGAATGACGTTCTTTTGAGAATCAACCAACCGAAAAATCCGTAGCCCAGGTGATTCACTGCCTCCCTCTCGCTAAAATGGGATGAATCTTCTCATGCAGCTTTTTGATTATTCAGGGCGCAGCGAAGCCAATTTCCATCAAGGCAAGGGGCTAAATAAGGGGGAAGAGGAGTTGTCACGATAGAAAAGAGAAATGACTATAAGGAACCAACGATTCTCTCTTCTTAAACAACCGATATCCTCCACACTTAACCAGCATTTGATAGATTATCCAACCCCGAGCAATCTTAGTTATTGGTGGGGGTTCGGTCCGTTAGCTGGTATTTGTTTAGTCATTCAGATAGTGACTGGCGTTTTTTTAGCTATGCATCACACACCTCATGTGGATCTAGCTTTCAACAGCGTAGAACACGTTATGAGAGATGTTGAAGGGGGCTGGTTGCTCCGTTATATGCATGCTAATGGGGCAAGTATGTTTCTCATTGTGGTTCACCTTCATATTTTTCGTGGTCTATATCATGCGAGTTATAGCAGTCCTAGGGAATTTGTTCGGTGTCTCGGAGTTGTCATATTCCTATTAATGATTGTTACAGCTTTTATAGGATACGTACCACCTTGGGGTCAGATGAGCTTTTGGGGAGCTACAGTAATTACAAGCTTAGCTAGCGCCATACCTGTAGTAGGAGATACCATAGTGACTTGGCTTTGGGGTGGTTTCTCCGTGGACAATGCCACCTTAAATCGTTTTTTTAGTCTCCATCATTTACTCCCCCTTATTTTAGTAGGCGCCAGTCTTCTTCATCTGGCCGCATTGCATCAATATGGATCAAATAATCCATTGGGTGTACATTCAGAGATGGAAAAAATGGCTTCTTACCCTTATTTTTATGTTAAGGATCTAGTAGGTCGGGTAGCTTCTGCTATCTTTTCTTCCATTTGGATTTTTTATGCTCCTAATGTTTTGGGGCATCCCGACAATTATATACCTGCTAATCCGATGCCCACCCCGCCTCATATTGTGCCGGAATGGTATTTCCTACCGATCCATGCCATTCTTCGCAGTATACCTGACAAATCGGGAGGTGTAGCCGCAATAGCACCAGTTTTTATATCTCTCTTGGCTTTACCTTTTTTGAAAAGTATGTATGTGCGTAGTTCAAGTTTTCGCCCGATTCACCAAGGAATATTTTGGTTGCTTTTGGCGGATCGCTTACTACTAGGTTGGATCGGATGTCAACCTGTGGAGGCACCATTTGTGACTATTGGACAAATTCCTTCTTTCTTTTTCTTCTTGTTCTTTGCCATAACGCCCATTCCGGGAGGGGTTGGAAGAGGAATTCAAAATTCTTACACGGATGAGACTGATCACACCTGATCAGTGAAAAATTCTTACACCAATCATTTTTTCATTTACGAGTGAGTATTACTATAATAATTTCAAAGCGGATGAGTTTGAGGCCTCAATAGCTTAGATAGGGAAAAAATACTATACTCGGGGATAGGGTGGTAGGGCTGAACTTTCAAATCCGGGGAGCCGACCACGGAAGCCTACTAGGTAGTTCGAATCTTCCTCTGCCAACTAACTAGGACACGGGCATCAGGTCGTCCATCCATTCATTTATATTTACAACCTAGGACTAGTACTGTGGCCAACACGTGCCTCCGTACATCACCATAACTGCCTCCACGCAGCCCCTCAAGGCAACATAACTCCTATTGTGCCTACCAAGCCTCCAAATATACTAAAGCATCAAGTATAAATCAATTTCACTTTCCGAGTAGCACAGTGCTGAGTAGGGTGCCGAGCATCAAGTCACCGAATAACCCTTCAGAAAGAGTGCGTCACTTGCGTCTTTTTTCCGCATCGAACGAAAATTGTCTACTATACTTTTCACTCTACCGAAAAAGCGCCTGAAACGTAAAGGAATCTACGAGTAGTTTCAACGAGTTGCCCTATAAACCGCCCAAGAACAGAAAGAAGAGAAGGAACTGCTTTCCTTATGAACCGATAGCCCTAGAGGAACGAGCCCACTAGCCGGAAGGAAAGCAAACTGAAAGCTCTACTGACGAGCGTCCCTAACTTGACTTGCCCGAAAGTGGAGCGATTTCCTGACTCAAAAGCCGAAAAACGTCGAAAGCGAGACCCTTCACTCTACTCCTACTCGAAAGATCGCATGCATTGAAAAACTATTCGACAGACGGACCTAGCTGATTGATGTCATAAGCAATCTTCCAGGTCTAAGAGCAGCCTGAAATCGGAAGTTCACACTCAGCGTGAAGGAAAGCACTTCTACTCTCTCTGAGCCCTCCATACAGTGGCACATCACCAGCCTTGCTCAGCGCAAAATCGCTCTCTTTCTCACATTCTACTACCCGACTCTGAGGTCTTACGGATTCTCTTCAAAGAGCAATAGGGGTTGCCGCTGTCTTCTGGGAGCGTGGTTATTTTATACCAAAAAATCGCTACGCAAAGTCACAGGTAACGCTCTGGATGGGAATTTCCGATTCCATACCCAGAAGAACAACCGACGATCCCTTCCACTTTCACTTCCACTTCTTGAGCTGACCCAGCCTGAGGAAAGGATTTGGATCCTCGAGCCGACTCTCGTCTTGCGAGGTTCGTGTGTCGAGCAAGTTTTGAAAGAGGGTTCCTGGTTGTCTTAGTGTGAAGTGAGAGCCCGAATATACTCTGATCGCTCACCAACTAAAGGGCAGCCCCCCCTCTTTGTTCAGCTTCAATAGGAGGGGAGGACTTTCTCTCCTTTACCGATGCTCTTAT
This sequence comes from Calamus simplicifolius, assembly GCA_900491605.1. Classification (NCBI taxonomy): domain Eukaryota; kingdom Viridiplantae; phylum Streptophyta; class Magnoliopsida; order Arecales; family Arecaceae; genus Calamus; species Calamus simplicifolius. The sequence goes on along the minus strand of UESW01004710.1, from coordinate 410,164 downwards.
TGTCACGTGGGCACACTGGTTAAATGAGACCACCAAGGCTTAAAACCAACCCTAGGTAAGACATAAAGTCGAACGAGATGATCTATCTATGCGAGGTTCAAAATCCATAGTCAAAGGATAATCTTCTTATTCTGTAGGTTGTGACTGGACACCACATCGGTGAGGATTGCGCTATGACACCTGTCCTTACCCTGGTAGTACTGCTTTAGCAAAGCTAACGGTAGGTCAGACAGGTCTGGGATCATCTTTCCTCTCATAGGCTGGAGCAAACCTTGCGTTGCGTTTATTATGGCCATGACCAGCTAAAGATCACTGTCATCTCACGAATTGGATTCGAACCAATATCAAGCTACTTGCCTTTTAGTAGATCGTGAGTGGGTCTGTCGTCCTCCTCGTTATAGTCCTCCTAAAATCAATAGCATTTCGTCGAAATATATCCTGTCTTTTCACCTTTGTAGTCCTATGCATAGTCAGTACTATAGCCCCAATCATGGCTACTAATAAAATCAGACTAGGAACCAAAAACCAGACGAAATAGTAGGTATAAAGTAAATTGCCCAATGTTTCCAAATTAGTCCAACTTCGTACCTTTCCGGCATGAACCGTATATCTCAGAGAGGTCGTATTTCTGTGGGTTGGTAGTAATGGAATGGTTTCATTATCTAAAATGAAGAACATTTCCCACCAAAGGATCAGTCCAATAATACCACTCACTGGTAAATAGCGCAATACTTCTTCGTGAATCTCCGCTATTTGAATATTGAACATCATAACCACGAATAGGAATGAAACGGCAATAGCTCCTATATGAACTACTGGGGAGATCATAGCGGAGAAGTCGAGACCTAACAAAATAAGTAAACCAGAAGTGTCGCGAAAGACTGGGATGGGAAACGAAACGGAATGTACCGGATTTTTAGCACGTACAACCATCAAACCAGAGACCAAAGCAGGGCTCGACGAAACAGAAAGTATCATGGTACGTCGTCCTTCCTTGAAATGGAACGTCGAATGCGTCTTCTTGCTCCAGCATTCAAGTCGATCTATTACGACCAGCGCGGTTGTTCGTATTTCATTTTCTTCTTCCAAAGCTTCTTAGAAAGCATTCACTGAGTGACTTACGGAATACCAAATCGAACACTGTGCACTGACCAAAGTCGCTCGAGTTTACCTTCCAATGCATTCTTTTCGATCTTGTATTAACTATACTGAACACCAACGCAATCTCGATTTTCAATAGAATAACCCAACTCGAGACCTACGCTTCAATACTACTCACTTACGAAAGGATACATGAAGGAAGAAATAGACTTTGATAAATTAGTTACGTTACTACCACGTTCCTTCTTATGGTTGTTTACCTAAGTCGTTTTGGGGTCACCCCGAATCCGAAGGTTACGTGGCGCTATCACTTTTGAACGATTAGGATTGCTGATTGCCGTCCTCCATCGCGTCTTTCCCAATCGCCTCCCAGGTGAATTCCGGGAGGGACCATTGTGGGGGCAATGTCTGCCCGCTCGTTTCCAGCAAATGGAAAAACTGCGACTCAATCTGCAAACGGAGTGATTCTACGTGTGATAAGCCAAGAATTTTGCGTTTCATATTCAAAAATCAATCTCTTTCCTGCTCCGCCTCCTTCCAATGGAGACTTTCTCGGAAATTGCCCGGTGGTTTTTTCCACCAAGAAAGGCATGGGAATAAAGAGGCTTTTTCATTTTTCGCAATGCAGAAGACACTACCTTCTTTGATGAGCACTGCGGTTCGGGTCACAGCTATTACTATTTAGATACGTCATTTTGCTGGTCAGGTGCGAGGATGAGCATACCTTTTAATTAGTCGTCGCGAGCTTTAATTGAAGTAGGGGCGGATACCAGACCTTCGATCAAGGACCGAGGCGAGCGTAATTTGAAGGAGAAGCTGCTCAGCGCACTAGAGTAGAAAGAAAGCACACGTAAGCAAGCGCACTAGATTAGACAGTAGCAAATAGCGAACCGAACCTTCTACTCCGTCAGTCTGACCGCCCTTATACTGCTAGTGCAGAACGATCGACGTCACCGCCTTTCAAAGGCACCACTGAAAGACCGCCCAACATCGGGTCCGGGTAGTCCTGGTTAAAGAGTCAAGTTGGAAAGGATTTCACCATTAGGCCACTCTACAGGTTAGGAGAGAACAGAATAGGACGCGCAACAACGGAACAACAAGAGCAAGACCGCTCCCACGCTGAAACTAAATCACAGTAGAAGTTATGGCCACTCAGGCTGGACCAAAACAGCAAGCTGAAGGTCTCCGAAAGTCCTACATTAGTCATGGGGCACCAAGCCATCACCAAAGGGAGGGTCTAACGGAGCGTGGGAGAATCAAGTTGCTTACGCTCCCGGCTGTAGGTTCTTCACAATTAGCTGGGCTTCTATTCTAGTACAGAGATCACCACTTGTTATGCCAGGATCTCCTTTTTCGAGTTAGTTACTGAGATCTTCCTGTTGAGCAACGTTTTCCCGGCAATCTCTGCTTAGGGTGGCCTCTAACAGGTCGGGAGAGTACTCTTTATCTTGCTCATACGCCTCGCAAGATTTCACATCTGCGAAAGTCGTCTCGAAGCTCTGACTCTCGAGAGAAAGTATTGCCTTTGGCGGGAGGACTCCTTCTGACTGCAGCTTGAAGGGGAAAAGCCACTGATACACTGGAAGTGTTTTTCCCATGGCAGTATAGCATGATTGCGACGACGCTAGGCCGCTCATCATTCTTTAGAGTCTCCTTAGGTTTGTCGACATCCAGATCATTGTCAACGGCATTGGGCCGTTCATAAACTTCTTCGGATACCCAATCTCCATCAGTTCTTCTATCGGCTTTGGGCCGATCGTCGTCATATGGCGTTGAAGGATGACATCTGCTAATGAGATCCGGCGTTTCAGTAAGGGAGGCACAGGATCATTGAAGGGCTCCTCGACTCTAAAGAAAGTGTCTTAGGACAGAGTTTAGCCTGGAATGTCGTCGTCCTTGCAAAACTTTCGAAACTCTTCCCATATTGACTTCTTTCCTTGGCGGATAACAGCCATAAGCGGTTCGTCCCATACTTTAGGGCACAAGTCATTCTTTCCCTCATAAATAGCTGCATTCCGTTGCGGAGGGGTGTCAAACTTAGATTCGAGCTATGCCCTGAGGGTTGAAACCCGTTAGCAAGGCTAGGCACCTTCCTTAGAGACCAAGGCAGGACCTAGACGAATCAAGATACTTAGCCGATCCGATGCCATCAATTTCTAAGAATAGGTTATTACAGAATAAGTTGTGGGAAAATAGGTTGTTTTCATCAAATGAAGAAGGAATATGCCCAGAAAGGGCTGTCCTGGTCCTGTTAGTACAAATAGGCTGTTAGCCTTAATTAATAAGGCTACCCCTTTATGAACAGCAATCCTGGAAGGAAGGCGGTCTTTCTTTGTGGAAGGGAAGCTTGACTAAAAAGATGCTTAGTGAGGCAAAGAGATTCGAAGGTTCAGAGATGGACTAGAGTTAACAAGAGGCCGATCCATAAAGATGCAAATTTCTTATTTAGCCTGACTAGATATAAGGGGGAGCACAGATAGATTTAGGAAATGCTTGATCTGACCATATGATAGGAATAGGTACGGTAAAAAAGCGGAAGTGGAGCGAAATGCTTCCCTTGAAAGAAGCACAAGCGAAACGATACCTAGATCCGGCTGGGAAACTACAATGTTGCTTAGGTTACATTGGCAAGAAAAAAGTACTTTGACCATTTTCTTCTATACTTTCCCACTGCATGCTTTCATCTTATTACTGGCTGACTGTGGCATCTTACTAAAAAACCTAAGACCTATGCTGGTCTTACGGGTCTTACAGGAAAAACCAATCCTCTTTGCTTGCTGACTGTTGTTGACTACCGTCACCTTGCCTTGAACCGTGGAACCCCTACTTGCTTGACTTGCTACCCCGAATATTGGACTAGGCTACTTACGGCTCCGAACCAGTCTTCTTTCCTCTCCTTTCTGTGGAACCGAGTTTATGCTCATCCCGTTCTGGTGGTACTAGGCCTTCTGCCGCTCTTTCTTCGGCTATTCCACTTGTCGATATTTTATTCTATAGAATATCTGTGTGATGTCCTTTCCTTTCCTGCTTATGTCCTTGATCTTACTGTTCACTGCAGGAACCCTATCTTTCTAGCTTTCTAATAACAACCTGCTTCTGACCGAATATCTTTCCTTTCTGCTTGCTTACTGAACAGCTCGAAGACGAAGACCCGACATCGTTATTCTTTCTTTACAGCTCGGCCTGCTCTTTTTGCTTGCTTACGTCTTTCCCTGACTTAGTAGGTTTTATCAGCTACTGGCTTTTTGGGTTTCTGGTTTCCGAGGCTACAACCAGCTGAGAACGGGGATTCTTTGTCCACTCTTTATACTTTGACTGCCTTAACAGTTACCCAAAACTAACAACCGGAGCCCTTACCCTATAGTTTTGCCTTCCCTGCCTGACTTTCCATCTGCTTTCCTTGCACCCCTAAATGCTCTTGCAACTCTCCTAACAGTTCGGGCTACTCAGTCTACTGGACGACTGCTTAGAGCAAAAAAGAGAGATGATTTGCTGACAGAGCGACTACTTTGACTCTTTTGACTATCAACGAGACTAGACTGATGATCGAGAAAGTCTTTGAAGCCTTTTTTTTTTCACATTCACTATGAATTACTTCGTGCTTTATGTCCCTGAGCGGAATGTGTTCTTGCCTGCCCTCTCGCCTGAAACTCTTCCTTACGTACTACTCTAGATTAATAGTATGTTGTCGGTAAAACCTAGCTTGTGCCGCAAACTGACTTACTGCTGGATGTCGGTACCCAGCTATCCTAATGACGTAAAGATGCCCTACTAGCTAGTTCTAAAGGACTAATCAAATGGTCCTTGCTTCAAAAAAGGCAGAACTTCAAGCTCTGCTTTTAGTGCTTTGACATCATCTCCATCTAACATAGGAAGACCCACTGGAAAGGACTGCTCTCTAAAAGACTGGAACTCTAACTCCTTAAACTAACAAAAGATAGCCGAGTACGGAAACTCTGATTCTTTATCGAATACCTAATTGATTGAGAGACGAACGAGATAGATTCTATTAAGCACAAGCGCTTGCCTTTCATTACCAGTGATGTGCTTCTTTCTCGAGATCAGTCTTTGACTGTAGTCAGTATATGCTGAACAAAGTGGAAACGATCCTGCCGCCGAAGGTTGACCAGTCAGTGACTAAGATGTTCCGACTCTCCTTCTATAGAGTTGTTCTTTCGACTTTTTATTGAAAAGAAGTCGTCCCCTTTCCGGAGCTACTTATGTGATATAATACAATACGGATGGGGACTCTTACTAGATAACGGCAATAATCATTTCATCATTCCTCCTATACTCTAAGAACTCCGTATGACTAGGCGGAAAGTGAGTGAGTTCAGAGAGCACTCCTCTCATCCCCAAAGAAATAAGGCCTGAGATGGAAACCTCTGCTTTGATTCAAGCATTCATTAGATCTTGTTCATTCATCAATCAATCGTCTTTTTTCTGTTCATTCCTTCTTGTCTTTTGCTAATCTTCTTCTTTTATAACAACAAGACGCAGTGACGGCTTATATGCTTCTAATGTTATGCTACTGAATGAATGGAACGATTCTTATCTTCGTTCATGACCCCTTGCTTCAAAGGCCCATGCGTATGTGGAAATGAAAGAGCTTAGGCTGGCTGAGGCTTTCCGCTCATTCTTGCCAAGGTAGGTTCTATTCTTTGTTCTCGTAACGGCACCTCTTCCCCTTTATATCGTCATAGAAAGCAGTTTGCGTTGTCCCCCGCATCAACAGAAGGTACCTAAGAGAACGGACCCACAAATGCAACTGGGGATGAACCCCCTGTATTTGCGAAAGCCAGTCGTCCATTTCATATACTATCCGAAGCAGATGGTTGAGCTGGAGATTCTTTTGAGAAAATAGGAATCGATCTTGCCCTCATACTCCCCAACAAAATGACCTTCAGCAACATCTGCCTATTCCACTATTCGTCCTTCTTTCGATGGTTGAGTAGTCAAAGACTGATGTTTGAGAGAAGTTCCGTTCCCCGTTGCTTAGCAACTCATTTATACGCTATTTCGACTCATCATGAACATCTTTCTATTCGACTTATGCGTTCTATTCGACTCTTTCACTTTCACTAGAAGACACGGATTCAGTAAATCATGAATCAATCAACCAGTCTTTGACCCGTGTTCTTTGATTCAGAAGATAAGACCACTGTTTGAACTCGAACTATGAATGACGGAGTACCTTTTTCCCCCTTGCTTCAAAGGCAGAACTGAGACCCCTCCCATCCATAGGAAGCTGCTTTGAGCCTTCCAGTTGATCGGTAAGAAAGCACACATGAACTGAGATTGAGGAAGTCGATGCGATGGCAAGAAGCCTCTTGGGACTCGAACTGGCAAATCTGGCTAATCGAAACCTCCATATGTTTAGGGCAGTCAAAGCAAAGGCTGAGCGTAAGCACTTGTCCGGCCTCGCGCAGAGAAAGGCAGGCCCCACTTCATAGTGAGTCTCCACTCCATAGGATACTTGCTATGATTGGGGAGGAAAGAAGGTGAAGCTGCTCCCTGGGCGTTGCTCTAACCGAAGCTATTGCATCCTTTGCCCTAATGATGGCCTTTCTGATCTTATCCGTATTCCGATCGAAGAAAGAAGGTTTCAGTTAGTAATCGTTTACGGTGGGTGGGAAAGCTGGAGGGGATCCCAGTGGTTCTAGTAACTGGCCTATAAGGTTAGTGAGGTTCCTGCTATGGTGAAGTGAAAGATCAAACACTATAGTGGGAAGAAGACAGGTGGGAGCGAGCGGAGCAAAGCAAGTTCCAGTGGTGGGCTGTCTTCCTGGTCCCATTTCAGTATCCTGTTGTAGAACGACGCAGCAGAGGGAGTTGTCAGTGGAGGAGTACACGGCTTCATTTTCTCATATTATTTATGATGCGTTGTGATATCATGGAGCCAGAAGAACGGATTTTTGCTCGTTACATTGGGTCCAGAAATCAGTGATGTGGTTCAATTGCAGCCCTATTAGACTTAATATTCTGTTTTCAAGCTAGGTGGAGAGACAATTAAAAGAAGCACGTGGTAGTAGTTCCAGATCAGCCAATCGAGAGGTTTCTTCTAACCGGGGGAGTTAGATCATATCTCGCTATGAGACATCCAGTTAGGACGTAACATAGATCATTTCGCTAGCTCTGGGCACACAGCACCGTCGGAAAGGACAATCCTCTGGGTGAAGGGCTACTCACATGCCACGTCTCGCCGATTACTGACCCAGCTCATCTTTACCACTGCGATATATGCGGGAGTTGTCTAACTGGTCGAGGCTTAGAGTGGCCGTATTCGACACCTCCTAAGCCTTATCATGACTTTCATTCTTTCTTGTCTACTATTTGCTCTTACGGCTAGTGTGCTATTGGTGTCCGGGCGCTCAGGGGACGGAAGGGCTAAACCTCACCACACCATCCCGAGAAAGAAGATTGAACCCTTCCCCTTCTTGTTTAGAAATCTAGCATTCATCAAGACAAAGACTGAGCTTAGGCACGTATCGAAGGAGAACAGGAGGAAGCGTGGGAGGCACCTATCTTTGCGAATCGTCTTAGCTGCTACACTAGGAAGAGTCTATTGCTCTTTAAGGCCAAATAGAAAATCCCGAATTAGTGAAGTATGGCATCAGTCAAGGAACTGATTGACCTAACTAAGTAGGCGAGTGTGGGATTTGAGGAAGAGAAGCCAATCTTTCCTAATTATATATAATAGAAAAAGCTCTTTGTGTAAAAATCGGAAAGGAACTCGTACAGTCATGCCAGCTCCGGACAAGGTTCCTGGTCTTTCAAAGCTAGAAGTTAAAGCGGGCATTCATACTTGGATTCTGATTGGAATTCTTTCTAATTGCCTAAAGGGAATTCTGTACCATTTCAGTCCCCAACAATAATTGTAAACCTTTCAAAGCATATCTATGATAAATATATAGCTTTCGATCTATAGCTTTATATCTTATAGAAGATAGAGATAGCTTATAAGCTATATAGCTTGGACAGTCAATCCAGTACAGATTCGAACCAGATCCAGATAGTCGGCCCCTCTGTCTATTAGTTCAAGCGGAATCCAATACCTAATACCTGTTTCCCGAATAGCTAAGTTCGGAACATGCCCAAACTCATGGGTCAGAAGGGATTGGGTGTCCGGGAGGATACATACTTCTTTCTTACATACAATCGACACTTCTCGGAGGTTTCCTTCTACAGATCTAGTTTCCTGTAGCTCTATTAGCTCTACCTGTCACTTGTCTAACTCCGGGACATCAGCTCTCTTTATGCAAGTCACTTCCTATTAATAGAAAGAAGGGATTCATTTGATCCCAGACCAGGCGTAGCTCACTAATTAGGAATCGGCATTGTCGGTCAAAGCATCCTTCACAGTTAGCAGCTTCCCTCCAACAGATTAACTAGCAGCGGCAAGAGAGTGTTAAAAGCACTACTGTTAGCTAAGGAATGCTTTCTTTCAATCAGCATGGCAAGTTAGCTTTTAATCAAATAAGGAAAGGGACTTCTCGAAAGGTATGGCATTTCTCACTAGCTAGTTATCTAGCTTAGGTAAAGAAAGATGAGCAGATAGCATTGGTCTTTGAGTGCTGCCTTCTATCTTCTTTCTTCCCTTGATTGAGAGCTTCCGATGTAGCGTCCTATTCTGTGCACCAAATATTTGTATACTAAGATTGTCCGCTATCTCTCCTTTCCTCTTTCTAAGAAGGTAGTAGGGATTCTCACCTATTAGCTGTCTCCCTCTCTTTCCTTTACCTTTAGGTGTCCCCTGAGGAGCCAACCAAGCTACGAATTCTCCTTGCTCCTGTGGGTTTATACCCAGCTAGAACGGCTAAGAAGCCTTTCTATCTATCAATCTCAGGTAAGAGAAGGACAGATAAGACTAGATGAGTTAGCTGCTGTTGTTCCTAGTAGCTAGATGGGAATCTATCCTAGTAGCTAGCTTGACTGTAGGGATAGAGCAAGCTGGAATGCCTTAGAACTCCTTCTATCTAGATAATTAGATTGCACTTATGAGTGATCATTCCATTTCCTTCTTTTAACCTTCTATTGGTGGCTCAAGAGCAGCTACCTATTCTCGGTTATCTGCTTTTCGGTCTTAGTTCTGGATTTCCGGGCTATCCTCTATAGGACTAGCAATCTCCTTCCTAAAGGTTATATCAATCCCGGATGAATTAGAATCCCTTATATCTAGCCATCTCTTTCCAGTAGTATGTAGCTTTACTTCCTTTCCTTGCCTTACTAAGCTTTCAGTAAAGTAATCCCTTGTTACCGCTCCGTGGGTGACATAGGAGTGATTGAAGCGATTGGGACAAGAGAGAGCAGAGTGATTTTGCCTGCTAACTCTTAGCAATACTTCACTGTAATATTTCGCTTTAGGAAAGCATAGATTAGGGAAGTCTGGTTTGCGAGCTTGCCTCTCTCTGCTTTTGCCTCTCTGCGCTGCTTTGTAGGCTTTAGAGAAAAAGTGCCTCTTGCGCCGGTAGATTGAATACCAGGCTCTCTTGATGGCAGCGAATACCGGCGACTTATTAGCATTAAAAGGATTTCCCTAAAATCATGCTTTACCTAAGGATTTCCACAGTTCGATACCTTTTCTTGAGGCCAGTTATTTGGTTTCCATAGGTAGATTGGTCCCTGCTCCGTTATCTGCCTACTTGGCTCAGGCTCTAACCGCTTCCCCTTCTATTGGCTCCGTAGGATGGAGTACTTATTTCCTTGAGTTCATCCCTCTCTGTTGGGCGGATTCTTCGGATAAACCTCCTTCATTCTACCTCTTGTCTGGGTCTTTTCTGTACCTTGGTTAGCTTCCTATTCAGCCAGTATGCCTCTTTGCACACCTTCCCTCCCATCCAATTCGGTGCCTAGCCTCTTTCCTCGATGCAGCAAGCTGAGATAGTTGAATTAGATGTCATGTCAGTTCCTCTAGCAGACGATAAGGCCTTCTTCTCAAACCCTCCTCAACAGGGCATTCGTGCAGAACCCCTTCTTTCAATGTCTTGCCATTCTGAATGTGCAGCTCCTTCTGTGCATCTGATCTTTCCTGTCATCGAAATCGAAGAGGGATAACTAGTTAGCCTTCAATTGGCATTGGCCTACTTACTTCTCCACTTACTTCATCCATTTCCTTACGGATGAAATTCAAAAAATGATGCCGTTAATCTGATGCCTGCTTGTTGTTGTTAAAAAAACTCCAGCTCATTCACTAAAGCCTGCTCATTATCAGGCGCAAGTGCAGCCATTCCCTTTACAAGAATTCAGAAGATTATTTAGAAGGTAATCGGATTTTCTAATGGAGCTTTGCTCGCTCCGGGTTCTCCCCGTTCCAGGGTAGGATTCCCCTGGGTTAAGAGGTCGCTGCCAGTGTTAATCCCCTGCGTGTCCCTTTGAGCACCATATACTTCGTCGTACATCCTATAAAAGGCTTCCCTTATCTGCTCCAGCCAATCTCTATTCATTTGGTCTGCGATTCCTATTATTTCTGGATTTAGCAGTTGATCCATGTAACTCGTTGTGCTAAAAAGCACATCAGGTAAAACCGCATACCAGAGGCTGAACCCTATGCAGAGTGCTAGGTTGAAGTGCTGGCAGCAGAACAGCAAGGTCGACCTTGGGGATTTCCTTTGCTTATATTCGTTTATAATACTCATACTCATGTATTCACCGTCTATACTCTTAAAGGGCGATGGACTAGTGATAATACTTAGGGAGGTGGGTTCCCTTTTCAAGAACCCCAACAGTCCTGTCCTCGACAAATTACTGCTCAGTAACTTTGAATATATCCCCTTTGCATATTGAGAGGCCACGACCCTGGCTATTAGTAGGGGCTGGGGTTTCCTAAAAAGAAAGTATTTCTTATTTATAGTTACCAGCATACGGGCCAAAAACCAAGCAGGTCCGGGATATAGGATGGTGGGACACTGGAGTAGTAAAGTGGAGTTTTCAAAGAATAGGTGCTGTGCCCAAACCCGAAGACACCACCTGCGATATCCACTTATTGCTCTCATTAAGGGGGAAGCCTCGGGTGTGCTCCAAAGATAATTGGTTCTGCTGCCGGCATACTTTTTGAGAAAAGGCCCGAGTAAGGAGGTTTTCTTGGCGTGGATAACCACGTTTGAATTATCATATTCCTTTTTTGGATCATCAACACTGACTCTTCGTCCCAACAGGAAGATGTATAGATCCCAAAAATGGTCTTTATGCTCTACTGCTGTGTTTCTCTTTGTCATCTTATGCTCTACTGCTGTGTTTCTTTTTGTCATCTTATTATATTAGAATATTTCTTCTGTTTCCCCTCTCTGCACTGAGTGCAGTGGTTTGACTTTGTTGTTTTTTGCCGAGGGCCAAAAGATTGGTGGAGTTCACAGCGCGTGCCACGCTGTTATCGTACATGTGCTCTTCACTGTGCCCTCTGTAATGATTCTCACCACTCCGCATAACCTGGTGTAAGGAGTGGTGAATCGTATGTTTTCCCGGTTTTATTTAAACACGGCTACGCTTCGCTCTTTTTAACTATCGCTAGTCTGTAGTCTGTAGTCTGTGAAAGAAGATTGCAATTTCTGGTCACTTTCAGTCTAACCCGGATTGACTTAGTTACTCGGGACTTGCTTCTTAGCGTGTAGTGGATCAACCAGGCTAGCTTTCCTGTAGTAGAGCGCGGGGAGAGTGACCATCAGGGCCTTTCATAGGGTGTGCCTTTTTTTGCTTTTATTAGAGGAGTACTCTTGAATGTACTATACAGTAGGTTCTCAGTGCCCTAAGATCCCAATCCCAGATCGAGTTCCAATCGCAGAATTGTTCTCAAGCGAATGGCTTTTACTCAACCTCAATTCATTCAGTTAGGACCTCCCTTTATGTCACCTTGCCAGCGTGAGGAGTCAGATCGGATTCTAGCACTTGCATGGAATCTGAGATAGTGGCTATTGGCAGCCTCTCTTGGCATGAGCACTAGCATCTTGCTAACATCGGCTTTTTCCTCCGACTAGAAGGGGATCTTGTTCACGGCAGATTCAAGATCCTCAAATGTGGCTTTGGCTTCAGCTATCTCATTCGTTCTTTTTTATGATTGGTAAGTAGCCCTTTTCGGGTTAGTTGAAAGACCAAGAATGGCCTCTTTGAAAGAAGACGACAGACATGCTGGGAAGGAAAAGGAAGGATATGTGGCCTAAGTAGGTACAACAAAAGGTACTAGTATGGGCGCAATATGCGATTGGAAGCTCTTCTTTGGCAGGTTTCATGATTTGCTAATTCGATCTTGTAAGTTGGCTTATCTTAGGCCACCGACTGAGACGATGGCTTGAAACCCGGGTAGAAATAAGACCAATCGAAAACCTTGGAAGCAACAAATCGAGGGGCGTAAGCTGTTGAATAAGCTGTGGGTCTTGAGGCATCTTCTGAACCACCGTAGTTAGTGGGAAAAAGCTCATCTTTTTTCAATGCAACCAGAGGACTCTTAGTACGCTACTACCTGCCCAGTAAGAGGATGTTTTTTGGTTTATGTCGTCCAAAGAAAGGGCTTCCCTATCAGCACAAAGAATAAATGAAATAAGAGAGGATTGGATTTCATCAAGAAAAGACA